>CM044437.1:149345364-149384916 GCA_024363595.1 Xenopus borealis
TCCTGTAGAGATGGCAGGGAACATGGTCCTTGCACAGGAGACTTTTTCAGACAAAGTAGACTTCTCAGAGGATGGTAGTAGCCAGAACTGCCAACCCGCACCACCTGAAACTCCCACCCGCAATCCCCAGGTTACCAAATTTTAAGTGGATAATCCATTAGTACCGAACCTGCTGCGTGACTCTAGGCAGAGCTCTTAACTGGTCCCGGGAGCTTTATGAACTGATTTCACTTGCTTTTTTTACATTTACACTGTAGAAATAACGTAACAAGTACCTTTAAATTACCTGCGTCTGCTATGTCATTACAAGCAATGAACTCGCCACAGGCAGGTTAATTTCTGTCACTTACTATTGTGTTAATAGATCCGTTCGACTCCATCTTAACTGTTTCTGTTGACATTACGAGATGATAGATGAAAATAAGGCTATTAGCATCAAATTCTCTTGAGCTCTGCTTTTATATCTCACCCCTGCCGTGTTCAAACTAAATTCAAATGTTCCTATTAAGTTATTAAATTGCTGTTACTTCTACATTTAGATTCTCATACTTGTGACTGAATATTTATGACCGGGGATATTTGAAATGCATGTGCTGTTTTTATCTAATTAAGCAGGAACTGTCTTCTTTTTTGCTTCAGTAACTTTATAAAAGCAGTTGTTTATACTTTTCTTCTTAAGCTATGTAAAAATTCCACTACAATTTTATATTGGATCCCTTTGTATTTAGAAGGATAACTAATCTTCTGGGTTCAGAAGTCCAATTCTGTGTTTATGGGGGTGCAAAGGGGGTTAATGGCCTAAGAAGAGTAAAAATTGTAGGTGGGAATAGTATATGGCAGATATAATAGAAATCATGGATTCCAATAAAAAGATGGTGGTAATGGATGGATGTAATAGAACCCAAGAAAGATTCTGTATGTGGTCATCTACACCACAACAGTGGTGACTCATGTCCTCCTTTTTTTTACTGGAGATAGGTACAGTGGTGTAACTCATCAAAGGGGCCTGCTTTGCATACTGTAGGACCCTGACTGCCTAACTGCTCTGCCCACTTGCTCCTGCTCCACCTGCAATATGGAAAGTATAAGAGGCATCAGACCCCATTTTCTCTAGGCACCTGCAATCAGGGGTTCTGCTTCCTCTATAGTTATGCCAGTGGATAGTCAAGTGGCCCATGCTAGTACTCCGATTCTTCTGCCCAAGGGAAACTCTTTAGAAGTATATTCCGTTATGTTGTCTTTTTGAGGTACCAGCCTGGGGAACATATTTATTAGGGGCCATTCAGTGGCATAAAAAGATGTTACTGGGCCCCACGGCAATTTCAATTTAGATCCCTAAAAGTTGACCTATTCTGCCCATGGTTAAGTGCCTACATAGCAGTAAATACATAGAATGTGTTTCCTAGAATGCTTTGTACTGCTGATGGTTTTCTGCCCCTAAGCTGAGGGTCTCTGGCTGATGCACCTAGACCTCTGTTTCAGTTTGGTGAGTTAATCATATGGGTTATCTGTGGCCCCTTATCTTTTGCTACTAGAAGTTGACCTGTTCTACCAAGTTAAATTGATATTGCTAATCAATTAGGATCTTACTGGCCCCCTACACTCCTGGACCTGATTCCTCTTCAATTACATCCTGGGGGACATTTACAGTCACCGCACGTACCACAAGGTTGGTGTCAAGAACAGGGCTCCCTTGTAACCTGAGCTCACAAGTACTCCTGTAAGTACTTCCATCCTCCCACCCAGAGATGCTAAGCACAAGCAGAGCTGTATTCGTGGGAAATGTAGGTCTTGGTACTTTGAAATGGGGGGAAAAAAGAGACCCATGGCAATTATTTTACTTGCAGGGCAGGGTGAAAGGAGCAAACAAAAACATGGTGGATTGTGTCCCATCTTTTGTGCTTTGCATCCTGCCCTAAATTTTGGAGGCCCTTTTCACCAGGTGAAATACCTTTCTGTCTGTATCTAGTGGACCTAAAGGATTTGAGATAAGGGTCCTTCAGATTTGAATAGCTCAGTTATACAATATACTACACACACCTGTAGACACAGGCACACATTGTTTGAGTGTGTAGTTTGGAATTGAACATTTTTATATCTTGTATTTCTCCCCAGTAGGAAATGACTCTTGGGAAATGTGACTAAAGGTGGAGAACAGAGAATATACTGTATCTCTATTTTATCATAAAACTGAGAAGTAGAATGTTTGCAGAGCTCTGTGTAACATATCAGCTCTATGCAAAGCATAGAAGGGAAAATAGTACTTGTCTATAATCTTTATAAAACATTTTCCCTCTTCAGGTTCTGTACTTTGTTCCATTTCCACAATACACAACGTTCCAAAGTTCAGATGATCTTTGCATGTGCCCACTCAGTGTCCCACTCGATTCTTCTTCCCTTCTGTCTCTGTTGGGCTCCTTCAAGGTTCCTTGACAGCTTGTTCAGTTTGGAAATGTGTTGTCAAGAGCTCATTTCCTCTTCCACAGTTGTATTCCTGTTCAGAAAATGACTGGAACTAAGCCTATAAAGATGTTAAATCCATATGGAGCTTCTGTGAATATGTTCTTCTTGGACAGTGGCCACTATTTTAGTGCAAAGAAAGGTTTCTGACTGAGGCAAACACTCTTTTCAAAATGTATGATATATGCACGCATACAGATATACTGTATATATATTTCTATACACACGCGTAACTGAATAGAGGAAACACAAAACAATATCTAAATACAGTTTGAACTAATTATTAAAATGTCCCCCTATTTCTAAATTAACCACTTTGGGGACCTGTTAAAAAAACTGCTGATTTTATTTACATTTAAAGATAGTTTGTTTCCCATTTCCGGGACTTCTACTCTCTTTCTGTGGGATTTCTGTTCTCCTTTTTCCTGAACGTTACAATATTGCACTGCTGTGCCCACCTTTCCGGTTTTTGCGAATACGCATAGTGAATGAATTTTCGCAAACAAGACGGGTCTTTGCGTGAGTGCAGGCACATTGCAAGGTTGTTTTGTGTGAAAATAGCGCTAACAGTAACTTAAATTCACAAATTGCAAAATATTTTCTCCGCCACCAAAGTTGTGGAGCAGAGTGTTCGCAATTTGTGATCTTTGCCATATTTAAAAAGCTCCTATAGATATTCGCACGTGAAAAACAAATTTGCAAATCTGTTTGCACACTTTTATTCAGCTTTATAAATATAACCAGACGCAGGGCAAATATATTCACTCTGCAAACCAATCTGCCCTGTGCGAAGTTTATAAATGACCCCCATTGCCTTGGGCAGGAGAATTTTTCAAAAATAGTAGGAGTGGAGTTCTAGGTAATAGACTCCTCTAGAGAAAACAGCAGCTTGTTGTCCTGTGCAGGAGAAATTTTAGGAAAGTATGGTTCTAAGGAGAAGACTCCTCTTGAGATGGTAGAGAGTTTTGAGGTGGAGACTTTATAGGACTGAGTAGGCATCTGGTTCTAGGTAGAAGAAAAGTGTAGGGAGTTTGGTCCTGGTCAGCAAACTTTTTAGAGAACAGTAGGAGTGTGGTTTCAGTTAAAAGAATCTTCTAGAGATTGTAGGAAATATAGTTTTGGTCAAACACATTTTAGGGGATAGTAGGATTGTAGTTGAAGGTTTAAGGCTCCTCTTTAGATGTGTGAGGTACCAGGTAGAAAACTTCTGTAGAGATGGTAGGCAATGTGGTCCTGGGTAGTGATGGACAATTTTTTTTCTCCAGTCATGGATTTGTGGCAATCTACAAAAAAAAAAAAAACTGCAGCAAAAATTTTACAAAAAAAAGCACACATTGTTTTTAATGCATCTGGACAAAAAGGTCACCTTAAGAAAAAAATTACCATTGACTGATGCATTTGCAGCAAAAGAATTGCTGCACGTGTCAAAATATTGTCTCATGGAAACTTCAATGCATTTTGCAAATTTTTCACCGTTTTGCTAATTTTTTCGCAGTTTCGCAAAAAAAAAAGTGAATTGAAAAAATTACAAATTTGCTCATTACTAGTTCTTGGCAGGAAACATTTAGGGGTTTATTAATCAAAAACTGAATTTTTCTAAGAGCAGAATAGGCAACTAAAAAGTCTGACCAAACTAGAATACACGATTTGACCTTATTTATTGTTAAAAAAGAATGTATTAGAAAAACTCAATAAAATCATTTGAAAACACAAATCGTTTGTTTTTTTTTCAAGATTTTTCATGAAAAGCCTGCAATTTTTGGCTAATTCCAGACCACAGGAACTTCTGAAAAAGATAGGGACCTATCCCACTGACTTGGATACAACCTCAGCAGGTCTGAAATGGTGGATTTTAGTATTTGGATTTTTTGCAGCCTTGCAGTATACTGAATCTCTAAAAATGTGAGTTTTTTTCCGACACTCATAAATAACCTCCTTAAAATGAGCTTGTTTGCCATTTTGGGGGACTTTGCTGTCCTATTGGACAATAGGGTGCCTCCTAGTGGATACTCCATTGTAGACCCTTTAGACCAGCTTTTGTTGGATTTTGTAGTGATGGGCGAATTTATTTGCCAGGCGTGAATTCGCTGCGAATTCCTGAGATTCGCCGGCGAATAAATTCGCGAAATGCCAGCGAAAATTCGCCTGCCGAAAATTCACTGGCATCACAAAAAAAAGCGACGCGCGTTGAAGATGACACGAATCATGCTGAAAATTAAGTGATGTGTCGAAAACGTGATACAACTCGTTTCTCTAATTTTTCGCCAATTCGCAATTTCGCTGGAAATTTGTGAATTTTTCGCGAAACTCGATAGATTCGCCCATCACTAGGATTTTGTAAGTTCAAGTTCCCTTACAGATTGTCATGAGCATGCAACATCATTGTGAGTGACGTCATTGCGCCAGCGTCATCCACGTGGGTCATGGGTGCCGCCATGTTGGATGTGGCACCTAAGAGGTCATTCCCAATGGCACTCCGCTCTTCTTTGGCGCAGTATACTAGAAAGTATACCGGCACAATGACGTCACATGCCATGTGTTCGGTGTCCAATTATAGCGTTTGTTTGGAACATTCCCGGGTGTCTGATAATTCTTGTTTACCTGTTTCCTGGACTTCTGACCCTGCCTGGACTTTGATACTTTTGATATTATTGTGCCTGCCTTTGAACTCTTGCCTGGACTTTGATCACGATTTTGCCTGAACCCTTTTTGTACTGCGATTTTGGACTTTATCCCCTAAATCTTCCTCTGGGAGCTGATAGGCCCCTCTGACATTATAATTGGGCCATGGACCCCTCTGTGGAAGCCACGCCAGATCTCAGAAGAGCCCTCAGGGGGCTGGTGTCCCATATGGAAGTGTAAGAGACTCAGCAAGTCCGCATCTGACAAGTACTTGATACGCTTATTTCTCGTATGCCTCCCACTCCTCAAGCCGCAGGGAATCCCCCCCCTCTGCGGTTGACCCTTTGGTGGTGGTCTCACTGGCTCGTGAGCTGCGTATGCTATAGTGGGGACCCTCTATCCTGCAGAGGATTCGTTACTCAGTGTCTTATCCAGTTTGAATTTCAACCCACACTATACTCTTTGGAGCAGGCGACAGTGGGCTATGTGATGTCTCATTTGGAGGGCAAACCGCTTGAGTGGGCAACACCTCTCTGCCAGAAGAATTCTCCATTGAGTTTTGGTGCGAAAGCATTTCTGCAGGTGTTCCGAACTGTGTTTGATGCCCTAATGCCTTATCATGGCTTCTGCAGATCCATCAGGGAAGTCTCAGTGCCAATGAGTATGTAATTGCATGCAAAAAAATTCAGCAGCACACTGTTGCAATTTGCCAAAGTGCAGAAAAGTGATTTATTCAGCCCATAAACATACAAAGCGGCAACGTTTCGGGCCTACCAAGCCCTTTATTAAGCCCTTGATAAAGGGCTTGGTAGGCCCGAAACGTTGCTGCTTTGTATGTTTATGGGCTGAATAAATCACTTTTCTGCACTTTGGCAAATTGCAACAGTGTGCTGCTGAATTTTTTTGCACGTATCCTTATGGCCCGGTGGCAGGCACGGGTCCTTCAGTACAGCACCTGACACTACAACGGTGGATTTTTTGTGAGGTGAGCACTCCATTATAAGTGACAATGAGTATGTAATTGACTTTAGAACTTTAATGGCAGAGACTAATTGGAATGAAAAGGCATACAAGGATGTGCTCTTCCAAGAGCCTGTTCACTCATCTTAAAGATGATCTTGTTTCCAGAGGACTTCCTAGATTGTTGGAGGTTCTGATTGCTCTCACCATTAAGGCGGACATGTGGTTCAGTGAGCATCAAGTGTCAAGGAGCACAATAAGAAATTCCAACCTATGCTGGCTCCACGTTTCCAGAATAATCTTCTGCCTGTTCCTCCCCAGCAGGTTCCTGGTTCCTATCTGGGTGAACCAATGCAGACAGGGAAGGCACGTCTGAAGGTCTGTGTCTATATTGTGGCGGTCAAGGTCATTTTGCCAACTCCTGCTCTGTGAAGCCTAAAGGTTAATCTGGGGTATCGTATGTGGGTGGCGTTACACCAATGCAAAGAGAATTAGGCTCTCGCACACCCTTTTTAAAAAATCATGTAGAGATGTCTGGTGCTCAGTGGTAGAGGTACGGCCACCTCACAAACCAGTCCTGGAAATAGAAAAAATCCACGGCACACAGAACTGCTGCACGCAAGGAATCACCTTGCATGTTTAATGCGGTGGTGCAGTGCAACGTTTCAGGGTCAAGCCTCTTTGTCACACCAAGGCACCAAGAGAACCTCACCAGTTTCATCTCCCTCTCCAGATTGGCCTGGCCACCAAGACTATCCAAGTCTCAGCTTCCCTTGACTCTTGGCTGCAGAAAACTTCATGGACATTGCTTTTGCCAAACAAGTGGGTATTCCCCTGTATCCCAGGTCCACTCCCTTGCAGATCTTTGCTATTGATGACAGACCCCTAACCTTAACCTGACGTTATCTCCATGACAATGGGGGAATTATCCTTACAGATTGGGACTTTGCACACTGAGAAATTGACATTTCAAATCATTTCCTGTCCCTCCTCTCCTGTGGTGTTGGCATTACCATGGTTACGTCTGCACAATCCCTCCAGAGATTGGTCCTCTAATCAGATTTCTCGTTGGAGTACCTCCTCTTCACCGGGTGACCATTTTTCAACAGAATTGCAGTCCTTGCTGACAGTCTACAGGGAGTTCACCAGCGTCTTCTATAAAAAGTCTGCAGAATTTCTCCCTCCTCATTGTGACTACGGCTGTCATGTCGACCTCCTTCCTGGAACCATGCCCCCTAGGGGTCGCACTTTTCCCCTCTCTCCGGCGGAAACCTCAGCTATAAAAGACTATATCCAGGAATACCAGCTGAATGACAGTCTAGAGGCTGACTATTTATAATGCAATAAAATGGTCCAAGCAGCCCCAGCAGCTTTCCTATCTTTTCTGTTCAGTCAGGCAATATAGGCAATTGCCATACTTAATGAAAGCACAAACTACACAGAGGAAACAATGCTTTAGTTATGCAGATAAAACATATAGCAGCAGCAGAGATACCCTGTGGCATGAAGAATACCTAATGGAAGAGGTGCAGAGGTTAAACGGCAACCATATGGCCTCCTCTCCTTGTTGCACTCATTTCCCTGGATTTCTTGTAATATGAAACAAAACACATCTTAGGTTAGGAGATGAAATTGGTCTTAAAGGGGATCTATAATGTGCTGAGTAGGCATGTAGAATATGTATTTTTTTCATTGTATCAGTTTATGTGTAGTTTCATGTACAGTAACAATAAATAAAGGCCACTATTCCATATTCATCCTTCTAGATCTCTCTGCAGCCTTTGGCACAGTTGACCACCCACTCCTCCTAGACATTTTATTCTCAACTGGCATTTGTAACACTGATCTTTAATGGCTTACAGCTTATCTGTCTGACCGTTCCTTTAAAGTTGCCTTCTCTAACTCTACTTCTACTACGTTCCCTCTCTCTGTTGAAGTTCCTCAAGGTTCTGTTCTAGGCCTTCTGCTGTTCTCACTCTACACTACTTCACTAGGAAAACTTATTCAGTGGTTTGGACTTCAATATCACCTTTATGCTGATGACACCCAACTCTACTTGTCTGCTCCTGACCTCTCTCCTTCTGTCCCAAGTAACAGACTGTATCTCTGCTGTCTCCTCCTGGACGTCTCAACACCACCTGAAACTAAATCTTTCCAAAACAGAACTCCTCCAAAATCTTCCCCTGTCCCTCAGATTTCACTAACATTTATTCAATGTATCTTAAGTAATCAATCATTTAAAAATCACATCTGTAGCCATTCAAACTTTTAGAGGTTTAGAGTAATTGTTATGAGAAAATTAATTTTTTAGAGGTTTCAAAGGTTTTTTTATTTTTTAGCTCATAGTTCAGCATTCTTTTCCATTATAATTTTTTTATCCGGATCAAACTTGAAATGAGCTTAACTGTGGATTCAAAAAGCTCTCATTGTCAGGGCCCTAACGGCTCCTGGCGGGAGTAGTGCGGACCAAGGAGGAAACTTTATGGTTAAAAATCCATGTTCGTGGTACAGAATGGGAAAAGGCAAAATTGTAATCGAGTCAAAGGTCAGGCAAGGGTCCAAGTCCAGGAATCAATATACAGTAGCAGGAAAGTAAAATACAAAATCTATAATCGAGCATTGAACCTGTGACTGAACTTGTGTCAAAACACGACATCACACCGGCATCACAGCACTGGCGCCGCTGTCCATTTGGCGGCAATGGGTTCCACCATCTTGGACGCGCGCCGAAGAGGAGCAGATCGTTGTTGGGCGCTCCTGACACTAATACCTAATAATACTAATACTAAAATCCGGCATTAAATAAATTGGCCTCTATAGCAACTATTCTGTAACATTTGGATTTCTTTTCACAAATTGTATATTTCTCAAAAAATTTGAGTTTTCAAAAACATTTCTCAAAAAAATTGAGATTTATTCATTGGCAGATTTATCAAAGGACAAATTTCGAATTGATGTGATTTTTTTTTTACTTTTTTAATACATTTGAATGTACTCACAACTCAAATGGGAGTTTATGAATGAAAAAATTCAAACTTCTAATATTCGATTGAATGGGCATGATCTAAAATGTGTTTCTTAATCCGAACCGAACGAAACTTGAATCGAATTTTCCTCTGAAAAGGGTCAATGGACCTCTGTCATTTACTTGTAAATTAATTTGGCAGGTTTTATGTGGCGAATATTTGAATTAGAACTGTTTCCATGGTTGATGTGTGATACATCTTACATTTGAAGGTACGTTCGATTTGGGGGATTAAAATTCAAAATGTGTGAATTTTGACACCAAAAAAAACCTGAGAAAATTGAATTTGAATGTAGTATTTGACCCTTTGCTGTAAAAACCATGTACTTTTTATATTCAGGTTTTTAAATTAACTTTCGTGGCATTTGTGATTTTAGAGAAATAGAATTTCATTGTGGTTCCAAAAACCTTTAATTCCTCTAAAATGTACCCTTTGATAAATGGGCCTTCCTATGTTGCTATTAATTCCTAGTTCTATGTTTCAATGTTCATTTGAATAAAGAAAACATTTTAGCTTTTTTTGGGGGGGTGTTTGAACCATTTGCTGACAGCTTTTTGCCCACCAAGTTTTCCAGTGGTATTTGTTCAGAGAAGACTTTAAAACACAAAACATCCTTTTCACATGAGCTTAATTTCCTCTGAAAACAACTCAAAGAGGACATAAGCCAGTGGGAAAAGAAATTCAGCAGGTGAGACCTTATTTTGGTCTGTGTGAATTATTTAACAATGGTTGCAGTACTTTTATTAATGTGTTGGCTTGCATGCTGCTATTTGCATCTATTTCTGGCAGGCTTGGATTCCGTCACACATTGCTAACCAGCTCCTGAGCATGTGACAGAACTTTGGCCTAGGAGCATGCAGTCCAGGGTATAAACACGCTTTGTGTTATTTTTATGCACACTGGGGCGTTTATGTCACACATCAACAAATCCAGTTAAAGATCTCTTATACCATTCCCTGTCGGAAGACTTTGCTGCAGGCAACTTGTCTAGGAACAGAAAAAGAATGTAAACAAATTATTTTAAATGCAGAAAAACATAGAAAATTCTGCAGCAGTACAAAAGTGAATTTTCCAGGCACCCGATCAGGAACGAGAACTACCACCAGATTTGCACCCCCAGAAATTGGATCTATATACAGTCCTGGAAGTCATGCCACCACCGCTATATTTTTTTACCCACAATGCAGTGTTTTTAACACAGAATTCCAGTGCCATTGGTGGGGGAATTGTGCCTGATGCGATTGCAGGGAAGGCAACAAAATGAAAAAAAGGCTGCTTGTGCTTTGGTGTGAGTCCAATGAAAGTACAGTCTCCATCACTGTTCAGGGCAGATTTTATTTGAAGCAATGGGAGTTTTTTTTAATTTTAACTATTCTTTAGTAGAATTTTACTAAAAACACCTTGAAAATATGAATTTCCAAATTTGAGATTCCAATTAGAATTTTCACTTTGACCCTTGATAAATCTGCCCCTTAATGTTTTTTATATGAAATCTCTAGTTTAAAGCCACAAAACAAAGAATAGACAATAACAACTGCAAAATGCAGTTTAGGGTTTAGTTCTCCTTTAAATATATTGTTAATGACTTCTTGTATTTGTCATATATATATATATATATATATATATATATATACAGATAGATATGTAGATATAGATATATAACTTGTTTAAATGAAATCGAATTAGTTTATGAAGGGGAAGGGGGGAATATAAATGTAGCATGAAATAATAAATATAACTTTGTACTTAGTATCAGTAAGGGGCACATTTACTAAAGGTATCGAATAGCCCAAAATTAAATTTGAATTGAAAAAAATAAAAAAATTTGAATTTCAAAGTACTTGCCCTTTAAAAATCCTTTGACTATGACTATTTGCCAGATTAAGATGCCGAATTGCCATTTTAGCCTATGGAATAGAACCCATATGAAAAATTTTCTAAGTTTTAAGAATTTGAAGGATTGCAGAGAATCGATTGATCGAATTGAATGATTTGAATGATTTTTTATTCGATTGAAAATGGACCTACCTGATCGAAATAGGTCCATTTTTGATCGAAAAAGCCCTTTAAAAAATTTGAGGGTCGAATTTTTAAGTTTGTGATGGCGGAATCTGACCCATTTTGCTTCATCTAAAATTAGTGAATTTAATGGGCTTTTTTTCAAAACACTTTTTTTCTTTTTCTATACATTAAAATCTTTGGCATTTTTTCGTGGAGAAACATAGCAATATATTTTGCTTATCCTTAATTCATGAGGTTAGATTTTATTTTTATTGCATATATCTTTTTTTGGGTTGAGACCTACTATAAGCAATCAACCATGCATGCAACAGAACAAAAAATTATAAAATGCACTTTTTAAACTAAACTTTTTAATACTGAAGAGAAAAATAGGTCTAATTTTAGCTTTTGCACTTTGCACCCACAGGGGCAGGTTATTGTGCTTTAACATGGATCTCAATGACATGTAAATTTCTAATATATACCAACATTCTGGGTGTTGGGGGCAGGGGTCACCACCTTTATCCCAGACTTCACCAAGGGCCTCACCTTCTTGCAGCCTTCCCTTTACTGGGCCTAAGCTCCAGGCTCCCAGTGCATCCACTCCCTCCTGGAGTGGCAAGGTGGCCATAGACGTGGCCATTAAAGTTGGCCATAGACGTACAAATAATATCGTACCAAAACAAATTTTTTAATGAAATTTGGTGCATGTATGGTGGGAAACAAGCCGACCAATATTGGCAGAAGACTTGGATATTGGTCAGCTTGTTGATGGAAAATTTTGATCGGTTGCCTTTGAAGGTACCTAAACATATTGTTTCTACCTGTATACTTCATGATTCAGCTCTACACATTTGTATTGAAATGAGCAATCTTTCTTGTAAAGATCTTTTCCACGAAAGATCATAGTTGTTACATCTATGGCCACTTTAAGTCTACTAGAATCATTTAAACATTAAATACACCCAATAAGCTGGTTTGTTCCAATAAGGATTACTTATATCTTAGTTAGGATCAAGTGCAAGGTGCTGTTTTATTATTACAGAGAAAAGGGAAATCATTTTTAAAAATTTGGCTTATTTGATAATAATGGAGTCTATGGGTGATTGCCTTCCTGTAATTCGGAGCTTTCTGCATGATGAGTTTCCAGATAATGGATCCCATACCTGTGTTTTAATGAGGTAAAACCCGACCTGAACCCACCCTCTCTCCCTCCCTCCACCCGTTCCTACTCGTATCCAACTTCAGGGTTCCTTTTATAGATCCACACCGGCCCACCCAAGCAGGGTGAGTAGGCACGTGGCTATAAAAGTGGAAGCCGAAAGTAGTAATCTGGCAGTGTAAGGTGGCTGGCAGGGAAAGCAGGAAGAAGAGCCCAACCTGAACCACCCACAACCCACAAATGGGGGTTGCAAGGTCAGCCTGAACCCTCCCAACCAACTGGTAAATCCACTGTTCCCTTAGGTATTGGGCTCATAAACTCCATTGTCCATAGAAATCCATATAGGTGGCGAGGCTCCAGCTATTTCGCTGGTGATACATTTCCACTAACTGAACTTAGCATTCCATTCTGCTATTACTCTGCACAGTGGACAGTTTTTAACATCTATCCCAGCTGCTTATTTTCTTGTAATGTAGAAGCTCAGAGGATTATTTTATGTTGTGTTACCAAAATCAAATAACACATGCTTGATCAGCCATGAAAGTCAACACTAGAAAGAACTGCAGGAAATCTGGTTATTATTTGAATAAATAGTTAGTATTCTGGGACCTAAATAGCTTGCAGAGTCTGAAATAAAAATGACGACATTATCTTCTGCTCATAACAAGAAAATAAGCCCATAATGATACTGCTGTTTGGTTCTGGGTTCCATATTGGGTGACAATGCACACAACCAGAATATTCAGTTAAATAAAGCTAAAATAATGCTCACATTAGAGGGATCCATCGGATGCCCATTCAGTTGTGCCCTAGGGCTGGCATAACCATTGCATTCATTATTTTCTACAGGTATGGATCCGGTATCCAGAAACCCATTATCCAGAAAGCTCTGAATTACGAATCCTGTACAGGATATAGGTTACAATCTCACATAGACTCCATTTTAATCAGATGATTCAAATTTGTTAAATTGATTCCCTTTTTCTATGTAATAATAAAACAGTAGCTTATACTTAATCCCCACTAAGATACAATTAAAGCTAATTGAAGTCACGAGCTATCCTCTTGGGTTCTATTAATGTTTAAATGATTTAAATGATTTTTTAGTAGTATGGATATCCAGAAAGACTGGAAAACCCCAGGTCCTGAGCATTCTCGATAACAGGCCCAATATCTGTACTGTAAAAGGGAAAATGTGTAACATATGTCATTGAGTATATTCTAGTGGACTAATGGCTCATGCAGTTATATCTATGAAGTAGTTGCTTGGTAGTTCTATCAGAACTACCAAAATTGAATTGAAATATATATTTTATTACACAGACATTCTTGATTCCACAGAGTGAATGGAAGCTATGGTAGCCTGTCTCTGACTGGTGGGATCCACTCACTCACCTTGTTCCATTGTGAAATAATTCTTGGAATTCAATGATACATTGTAAGTTTGGTACATTCAGCACTGTTTTCTGTCCACCTCTATTACACCTAAACGTGTTTCCCCCTCTACACAAGTTGGTACAAATATTTGGGGAAATAAACAGGAAAAAAATTAACACAAGGTCATATTTGTCCATTAAGCCCCTCATTTCCTTCCACACCCAGCCCCAATCAAGCACAACACAAGCCCAGTTGCATGTACTTCCTCTGCTTGATTTCTGACCCATAGCAAAGTGCTGGCAGAAGATTCACATACAGTAGTTGTCGAAATCTCCTGCCCACCCAATCCCCACTACAACGCAATAGTTGCAAGAGTCCGGTAGACCAAAGTTGTGGAGTGAGAGAATACTACGACATTGCAAGTTCAATAAAGGAAAAAACGGATAAACTAAATAGAAATATGGGAGATGCCTTTGACAGAATCTAATGCTACCATATGTCGACAGGGAGTCTGGATGGTATCCTTTTAAATGCTCTTCATACACTCCACTTAAGATTATAATAAATAGGCAGGTCACACACTGAGCTCAATAAAGATACATACAATATTTTAGTATCAGTTATGTGTCAAGTGGTGGTATCTGTTAAAACAAAGTACATTGGCTCTTGCCTGCTTGCCCTATTTCCAATTGATGTTGATGTTTTACAATGAACATTATATGCCTTCACACAATGGCCTGCTCTCATTTGCTAGCTGCATTTCTTTGGTTTCCAATGCTTTGGTTTCATTGGTACTTTTAAGACCCCTACATAAATCCCAACCAAAGTCCAGCCTGCTGTTTGGTCCTCGTGTCAACTGAGAGGTATGGGACCTACACATTTTTGTTCACTTGCAGCCAATTACTAAACACTCAAGCACTTAGTCTTAGTGAACTCACATCTTTGTTTTCTCTTTCTGATGTTTTATCTTCTGATGTCCATCCATGCTGTTTTTCCCCAATGAAACCACAGCAACTAATGGGTTCTACATGCTTACCCTGTGGTTCCTTCAGCTATCTTATAATGTTCTGACAGAATATTTTGTTCTGCTGGGGAACTCTCTTGTTTATAGCAGGAACCTTGTGATCATTTAAGAGTGCTCTTCTAGAGGAAGGACTTCGGTGGTCTTTTCAATATCAACTCACACTGACAGGTTTATATTTTAAAAGACTCACTTTTTCTTGTTGTTCATGTAAGAGTGTCTTTTAAACTAGACTGAAGAACTGAATTATTGTTCTCAAATACCAGCAATAGCAATAAAGCAGCTTGTGAATTTGGGTTCTAAACTATCATTCAGGTCTTGTCCATAAGTTGTGGTTGCCAAAGCATTTCCCACATAAGTGATTTTTTTTTAATTTGTTATAAAGATAGATATCAGGACCACTGATTTATATTTCAATTTCTGTTAGATTTTTTTTTAAATGTAATTATCAAAAAATTGACAATAAGGGCATTGATTACAAGTCAAACTTGGGAATCCCTGATGAAAATTGGGACCTTGGCTATGGTCTACACATACAGGGTTGTGCAGGTAGTGTATGATGATACAATGATTCAATATTAGCATAGCTTGTTCCCTGTTACATGTGGAGGCCTATGTATTAAAGGTCACATTAAGTGGTTTTAAAGGTCTTTGAAACAACAACAAAACTCATTTTCTCTAAAAATAACTTCTCACTTGACATTTAATAAAAGATCTAAATTTTAAAACAGTACAAACGGAAAATAACTGTGATTGATCTGAAAAAAGTAGAATACCTCTAAAACCTCAAAAATGTTAAGTTTTTCGGACAATTCCCAGCAAAAAAATTCAAGAAATGCTAAAAAGTTCATATTGATTAAAAATGATCCAATAGGATCAGAACAGTTCACATTTTATAGAACCTAGGCAACTTTTACCTGGCGAAGTTTTGTATTAGAGGTTTCCATGTTTTTTTACACTTCATTAATCTCACATTTTTAGAGCTTAAAAAAAAAAAGGAAATCCACAAATTTGTAGAGATTTGTGGAAAAAACTGAATTTCGATTGTTAGTAAATCAGCCCCTTTGAACTGAAAATGGTTCATAACTGTGTATTTAAGATTAGAAGGATTATGGAAGAGAAAAATAAACAAATAATAAAGATCTATGAAAACACACAAAACGGTCAGCCTTGGGACAAATATAAAAATGTGAAAAGACCAAACTGTATAGTTCATAGCTCCCTAGAAACTCTAAATATTAGATGTCCATTAAGTTGAACAATGAGGTGGATATAAAGCTATTTACCTGTCTCTATTTTCCATCACTTACACAAAAATTCTATGGACCATCAAACTCCACGTTCCAAGTAGATGGGGAGCTCATGTCAGTCCATTATATCCAACATCTCCTCCAAACCTCCACTTAATGATGATGAAACCTTGTATATGTTTCTGTGTTTCAGTTTTGTTTTATACTATGACTCCACAAGCATTTATACTGACACTCCCTTTCGTTCTTCACTTTTTCTTGTCCAGTTCTAGAACCCCTGGCCACATCATAAAACTCAAACTTCTGGAAGTTGATAATGGTCAGAATTTATTTCTGTCCCCTGAATTAGTGAAAAAGTAAAATTTTCACCTTCTATAATAAATATAAGAAGCCTTCACATATAAATCATTCTACCATTCACGAACACATATTTTTTGCAGTCGGATTGTGTGTCAGAAAATGTAATTGGTGAAGTTAATGGCTTATGCACCGAAGATTTTCAAGTTAGTCATCATCCCAGGCAGTGCCAGACAAGGAGATGGAGAAAAAGCTGACTCGCTGTGAAGGACAAAACGCAGGGGGAAACAGAGGGGGCAGAGATTTTTATAAAGTCCCCATTATGCTGCATAATTTAACTAAAGTAACAAACACTTCTCACAAACAGTGCTGAGGGCAAGAGGTTCTCCAGTTTCCAAAATAAACAGCTTAATGAAAGCATTTGTTTAACGGCTTCTAGCGGATTAGATAAATAAAATGCCGCACATTGTATAAATTTGGTTCATATTATTCCAACAGGCCGCTGCTTAGAATATGATTATATTTTTCATTGAGCATTTAAGGTGACAACAAAATGTGTACATTTAAATATTTTCATTTAAGCCACTATCCAAATAAGCAGATCAGTACTATACTATACCAAAGTACTATACCAAAGTCATCATGCTTATGGACATCAACGGGCAGATTTACTAAGGGTCGAAGTAAATATTCGAATGCAAAAAAATCGATATTCGAAGTACATTTTTTAAAACGTTGACCATCGAATAGGCTAGTTCGACTATTCGACCATCCTTTGTCTTCGAAATTCAAAGTATTGAAAAAAAACGTCGATTTTTTTTTTTACTTTGCCAAATAAAAGCTGCTGAAGTGCTATGTTAGCCTATGGGGACCTTCTAGACAGTTTTCTAAGTTTTATTTTATTGATGAACAATCCTTCGATCGTATGATAAAATCCTTTGAATCGATTTGAAGGATTTTCTCGTTCTGTGGAATGATCGTTCTTCAATCGCATGAATGCAAAATTCGGTGAAAAATCCTTCGACTTCGATATTCAAAGGATTTTAATTTGATGGTCGAATTTCAAAGTATTTTCAGAATGGACCACTCTTCTTTTAAAGATTGACAGGCATATATAACATATTTATTTCAATGAAAAGAACATTTCAGGCAGCCTAATTCCCCATTGTTATGTCTTACACTTGTGGTGGCAAGCTCCACTCCCAAGGAAAACCTTGAAAAATAGAAGAACAACTGTTATTTTAGAATGTTGCTGCCACAGTGGCTCAAAAAGAATTTTATCCAGAACATCAGTAGTGGTGGGCGAATTTGTCCCCTTTCGATTCGCCAAAAAATTGGCAAAAAAAAATTGCTTCGCCCAAAGATTTGTGAAACAGCGAAAAACGTACAAAAGGGGACTTTTGATGCCAGCAACAATCCGCCATCAAAATGGATGCCAGCAATAAAATGGATGCCAGTGCCAAAATGGATGCCGGCACCAGAAGTCAATGGCCGCATGGTAAATTGTTGCTGGTGTCCATTTAGATGCTGGCGTCCATTTCAACGGTGTGAAATTATTTTGGTGAATTTTTGCTGGAGTTTTGCAAATGTTATGCAAAACACGGATATTTGCTGTGCATTTGTGGTTGGCATATAGATTCGCCCATCACTACATTTCAGTAAAACACTAAGTATTGACTTTATGTAGAAGCAAAAAGGAAACCCCCAATAAGAGTTGAGCAAAAGTAAAAATGCTCAGCTATAGCCTTGTGAGATATGGCTGCCAAACCCTTAGCTACAGGGAACAGATTACTTTATGTATATATGTTGCAAGAGGCTGATGCCCTGAAAGAACTGGCCCAAAAAAGGTCCAAAGAAGCCTTACACATTTCATGCAATAGGCAAAGTTTATGCCAAAACACATCCAATGATACACACAATACACATTTCATGCCAGTAGGTAAATAAAGTTTAATCCAAAACATGTTCACCAAAAAGGCTCATGAACAGGTCAAAGTAAAGCAAAGAAAATGTATTCCATAACATGTTCAGTGATTCAATCCACCTTTCATGCCAGCAGGTAAACAAAGTTTATTGCCAGTGTCGGACTGGGACATCATGGGCCCACCCAAAAACCTTACACTAGGGGCCCACTAAAAAATCTTAAACCAAGGGCCCACAGTATTTTTATTTTTCCTCTACTCATTCAATCTCTATTCTCCTAGTGTATTTTCTTTACATACTATAATCTGTTATTACATCTATTTAGTCTGTAGAAATAGGGAATGGCCATGAACTTGGCCAAATTAGCAGCATGAGGGCCCACTGATACCTGGGCCCATCGGTACTTTTCCTGGTATCCTGGTGGGCCAGTCCGACACTGTTTATTGCAAAAATTGTTCTCCAAAAAAGTTAATAAACAGGCCCAAGTAAAGCATAGAAAGTATATTCTATTATTCTATGTTGAAAAAGATTGTACAGAAAGTCCATTTGCATTCCAATTTTTCAGCTGATTGTTGTGTCAATAACACTGAGGGGGTGATTTATCAAAATCTAATTTTTTTCATATTTTTTAAGTGAAAAATCCGTTCAGGAAATAAAATTGAAAAAATAGTGTTTTTGCAAAGTTTTTCAGGTTTTATGCATGAAATACTAACATTTTTCATGAAGTAATTAAAAAACCTGATTTTTAAAAAAAAATTTGATTAAATTCAGCACAGATCAAGATATCTTAAATTTGAAATGGGACCTTTGCCATTGACTTCTACAGGAACCTGAAAGCTTGGAGAGGGAGTATTTTCGGATTTGGACTTCTAGCAGCCTCGGGGTATAATAAATCACAAAAGATTTGAGTTTTTTCCCTACTAAAAATTCAGATTTTTTTAGTTTTTTCCATTCAGACTTATCCTGAAACCTTCAGACACACACTGGCCATATTTAGGTTGAGGGTGTCGGATTTATCTTCCTATAGTCCTCCAGGGATATAAGAT
Source organism: Xenopus borealis (assembly GCA_024363595.1). NCBI lineage: Eukaryota > Metazoa > Chordata > Amphibia > Anura > Pipidae > Xenopus > Xenopus borealis. The sequence continues at coordinate 149,364,510 of CM044437.1, forward strand.
ACACGCTCGCGATGAGTAAGTTCCTCTTGGATTTAAATAAATACTTACACAAATCGAGCCTGGCCCCGAAGTTCCCCCTGGGCCTGACTTGAACCAAACAGATTCACTCAGATATTAACCAGACAGCTTTATTTGAGGTATACATTAATTCAGGGTATTAATATACAAAGTATTAAATAATAGCTCACATGTCCTGAAAGCTTACTAGGACATTAAGGGAACAATGATCAATTTAACCTGTTACATATTTATATTTTTTTCTTCCATGGGGCTGATCCAGTGGCATCCAATCATCGTTCTTGTTTTAGCATAACTGTCACTATTTCCATCTTAGGGACAGACTCACAGTCTTAGTACAATAACCAAAATAAGGTACATCTACTGAGTCAGCAGAGTGTCCAAAATGGTATCTGTGCTGTCATTTCTGAAACGATATGTGCCTTTCTTGACTTTGCACTAGGAATACTTGTGACACGAGAGATGTATTCCCTGTTATATGTAAGAATTCCACAACCGTAAAAACAGAATAACCTTTAACCTTCCACCTTCTACAACACAGCAATTCTGTACTAGTGTCATGCTCTACAATCTTTGTTCCTTGATTATAACTACTTATATGTTATACATATAAAACCCTGATATCTACAGAGGGATCATGTTCCACCTGATTTCTCAAGACATTCATTTTTTCATTTTTTAAACTGAACTGAAAATGGCAACCTGAGCTTATTTTGAGGAAAAATTGTATAGTTTCTACGGAAAGAAATCAGTCTTACTTCAAGATGCTATAAGATTACTGCATCTCATTGAGTGGCGGGAATAATGAACAAAGAGAGATGATTGTCCTTTGTGTAAATTCAAATGGAATTACCCAATGGTTCTCATGTGAGCCCTAATCAGCCCCCAACAGGTCAGCCTGTAAGGTACCTCTGCTTATATTCGTGTGGTTCAATCAGCTCCTCAATCACTCCTGATTGTCCCAACTGAGCTGTGGCAAAGATATCCTTAAAACCTGAAGGGCTTATCGTTTCTCAGAATGATTGAACACAAATAATAGCACAATCCAAAAATAATTCTAACTCCATCGTCAATCTCCAAGCAAAGGGGAAAAAAACGAACAAAGAAGACAAAATAGGAATTTAGAAGAATTTTGGTTTTGTCCTAGAATGATATTGACTGTGTGTAAGTGGAGGTAATCAACATACACCATGTGTTGTCCTCAGTAATGAGAGTGTCTGAAAGTGGTGTTAAATTATTTTTTATTATTATTATTATTTTCCAAACTGATTTTGTTGATACTGCATTGTATTTGCTAGCAAAGGGGGGAAAATACACAAGGAAAGGAAACTGAAAGAATTACAAGTAATGATGATTTTTTTGTTCCAGGACTAATGGCAAGGATACTAAATAATGACAGGGAATGGGTTTAGAGTCTGTAAGCTCACAGACAGGCAATGGAACATCAAGGAATCTAATTTTACTGTGTAAGAGAAAAGATCCTGAATCCTGCTAGAGCACAGACACAGAATAAGAGGCAAAAAGAGTAGACGAGCTATTGAGAATGACAATGAGCTGAATAGAACTTTCCGCAGCTACAGCTGTTAGAGATGAGGCTGCCATGGTTTAAACTCATTGAAAGCAGCAGCAAGTGTGATCCTCAACTCATAAAGCAGCCAATACAAATCTAAAGTGCCAGAAGTTATGATTGTTATCCTTAGGGCTTGTCTCCTTAAAATCAGTGATCTTTCTAAAACATTTAAAGTTACACTGATACTAAATTGAGTCTTTGCCTTGAGAGACCTTGACATGCAGATTATTTAGTGTTCTAGAAGAAACAATGTTCTAACCATCTCCCATTGACTTCTACATGACCTTCTTAGATGTTGTCTGTGTTTTTGTTCACTCCATGAATGCATTTTTCCTGATATAGAGTAATTATTTAAATAAACGATTTTTAGTTATGAAAAGTACTATTCAGAGACAGGAAAAAAAAATTATGAACTCTAATAAATCAGAGCATACTGCCTTCACTCAGCTCAGTTTGACTTTTAGATGCACTACTTTTGATGTATTTCCATGATTCTAGAGTTCTTTTCTTGGTATATCTGACATGGCATGCCATCCATTTCTCCAACCTCTCTGCTGCTAATCTTTTCCCATTTCGTAGAGCTAGTGTAGTCTGTATGAGAAGGTAATACTCATTCAACCAAGAGCCACTTTATAATCTCTGTGATAATTCCTGATATTCCCATTTTCTTGTAGACCTATTTCACAGAGAAAGCCAGGAACTATCTGACAATAGACCTACGTTGGGCAGTGAACAAATAGACAAGGCTCTTAATTTCGTGCCAAACGCAATGACATCAGAAGCAGGGCGCCCAACAAAACGACGAGCACGCCTAAACCAACAGTACATGTGTGCCAAATTCTAGGGGAGAGGCTGAATTTGTTTAATGTTGCAGGTAAAATGGTTCAGGTTGCATTCAAATGATTCTCACTATCAAGGTAAATGGTAAATGTTGTTTGCCATGGTAGCCAAAGGATAAGCAGAGGATGATGAATGATTAGCAAGTAAACAGCTGAGAACTTGCAATAAACAAAAGCAAAGAAAAGTATAAAAGAAATGGGAGACACGTCCCAGTTTTAATGCCTCTGCGTTAACATATAACCTATTTTAGTTAAAAGGCAAGGACAATCATAAACACCAGAGATGGCAATAGTTAGCTGGCCCCTATAACCAGAAGTGCAAACTATGATTTATTAATTGGTCAAGACAACCCTACTTTTGTTGAACATTTTGTAATGACTATACTACCATAACCGTGATTTTCAGACATTAAGGTTTAATATCCCTTTTGTGCCCCTTCACGTGGCCCCAGTATCTAATATTAAGACTGTGGGTACAGGGTAAAAATAATTAGCTTTGATAACATTTATCAGTCATCCTATAACACATAACTGCTTTGAGCTATACCCCCTGTAGTTCCATCAGTGCCATTTAGATGACACTGTTCTAAAGTATCAAGTCCTGGGCAGCCATGTGCTTAGCTTACATTTTGGGTTAGTCCTGGCCTGAGTAGGCAGGAAGGGTAAGACAGGTCAGGTCTAGTAAGCATAGGCTCACCTTAAGAGGTCACTCTAGGAGTGACAGATAGGTTAATTAGCTGAGCAGCATGAGGCTCCTAAGAGGAGTGTGAGTTGGACTAAGATCCCAGGTACTAATTGCCCAGAGTAAGGACTAAGTGTATAGACCCCCTAAATGTAGAGATCCTCCCCCCAGGTTCCATTTAACAAAAAGGCTGAAAGCTGAGTGCACCTTCATTGCTGCTGTGTAACTTCCCTTCCCTGTGGGGACTGATTCTGACCACTGATGCTGTGAGTATCTGCCCATCCACTTTATGTTTCTACTTGATCTTTATGTACACTCCTTTGGGGATTGCTCTGTTCAATAAATACATTCTCTGGTTAAGTTACAAGAACCACTGGTGCCCAATTATTGTGCAATGCACCTATTACAGTTGTACTATACCCTGCCTCCACACTGTTGCGAGGTCTTAACCCCTGAGAATTAAGGTCTCATCCTGAGCAAATTATTTAGGCAAAGAAAATGGTGCCACTCAATTTGCTATAGTGTTCCACTTAAAAAACACTAAAATAAGACTGTTGACAATGAGCCTCCCAGTTTAATCTATATTGATGAATCAGATGCAATAGCACTGGATTTAGTGAGTAATTTTGTCTCATTTTATGCCCACATCACATACCCAATGACGCATCATTTCTGGGGAAAAAAGGCACATTGTGTGTAAAAAAAATGGCGATTGTGTCTAAAACTGCAATTTGCTGAGTGTGTCAAACAAAGTGCCACCCCTGGTGCTTTCCTTTTACTTTAATTGCATATTTCAACTTTCAGTACTTAAACTTTTACTTTCTAGAAACAAATTCAGTTCAATTAATTTATAATTACCTTTCCTACAAGTTTCTTTTAAGAAACACAAAATTAAAAAGTAATTTGGACTTAAATTCCTTGTTATTGGACATGCACTCCCAAAAGTACGTGTAACTAATTATTGCTTACATCAGAAGACGGGTCATGTTCCTCAGAATTTATGTCTTAGGTTCAAGTACTGAAACATAATTTAAATATTTCATCAATAAAGATTCTTTCTGGTTACACACAGATTTGAGGGATGAGAAAGAGGTCAAGGGACACCCAAAATGAACTTGAGAACCTCAGCAGAAATACACCATTCAATATTATTTCTTAATTAATGAAACTTCAAGATTTATTCCAAGTGACCTCTTCTGAAGTTTTCTTGACGGGATGAAGCATTTTAGTAATAGTAGAAGAAATCTTTAATTCATGTATTGCTTGCAGCTAGGAAATTATATTGAGCTTTGTATTCTGTAGTGGACATATGGGAATATGATTGATCTGCAGGATTGTGGAAAATGGCCATTGGGTACACACAACATAGTTATTTTAATATCAAGAGCAAACGAGTGTTTGAAGTGATTGTGTAATATTTATATTTCATTTTATCACAGCTTTGCTCCCACTGAATATTTGTCCAAAGACACAATATACACAGATTACTGGCTGGATGGTGGGCTTCAGGGAGAAATTTGGCATTTCCTAGTCTACCTGGATCAGTTTTGTGAAGCACCTCAAAATTCTGTTCTTGCATCTCTTTATAATGTATCTATTAAGGACATCGAAGTTGCCGTTAAATGTATTGTCTCTGCAAATAAAAGACATTCATGCATGGAAATAAGAACAATATAATTATGCTTCTGCTCTACAAGAGGATTTAGATTAGCTGTAGGACTGGGCAGCTAGATAGAGATTACAGGACTCATTAACATTGCAACATGTGGTAATAATGGAGCAATAAAAGGTGAACAATTAAAGCTCTTAGGGCCAATGCACATGGTGCAACAATGGTTGATGCATGGCGTATAAAAATCCAACGCTATATGCAGAGCCCAGGGCTGTCAGGTGCATGAAGGGTGGACAGGGTGCCTGGAGATGTGTGTTCTCTGCTATTATTATTAGTGATGGGCGAATCTATCTCGTTTCGCTTCGCCGAAAAATTTGCGAATTTCCAGCGAAATTGGTGAAAAATTTGTGAAACGAGTCGTGCCACGTTTTTGACTTGCGTCTCGTATTTTTATGACGCCAGCGAATTCGCGCCTGGCGAATAAATCCGCCCATCACTAATTATTATTATTTATATTGCAGCAGCAAGCAAAGATTGTAAGTTGCACAGGCTTTAAGAAGGGGTTGGATGGTGTTTAGGTAGTTACAAAAGAAAAAGGTGCTCCAGAATAAATGTGAATAACTCACCAAGTAGTGCACCAGACCCCCAGCTTTAGGGAGCGGTACTGCAAAGAGAAGAAGGTGTGGAATGTTAGTGAGTAGGTGTGCACAGTAGTATGTATTCTGAATAAAAACTCAGTACTTGGAAAGCTACACTGGATACTGGGCGAGGCATACCACCATCATATATTGTGGGGTATCTTTGCACTAGGTCCGTCCACTTGTTTGTAGTGTAGCCGTATGTCAATATATTTATCTTAATAAATCAAAAGCTTAGAAGAATATAGTTATTAGTGTGCACAATGGACAATACCATTATCAAGTAGGCTAACTGTATAGTTGCCCATTGAAAACACGTTCAATAGTAATGAACACAGATATAGAATTTAATAAAATAGGTTTAGAGCAAGCCTCAAAGTAGGTAATACAAGAGAAGATAAGAAAGGAGAAAAAAAGGGACAAGCAAGAAAATAAAGATCAGGAAAAGTAGGGCCATAGTGATAGCTAAACGGTGCCTCAAGGGTCTCCACCATGATGTGTAGTGCAATTGCAACTGTAAATATGAGCAATTCAGAAAAAAGGAGCATAGGAGATCAGTTCATTTAAGCCTTGAGGGCTAATCGTGTCCAATCTGTGCATCCGCTTTAGCTCTGCCTGAAGTAATAAGCGTTCCCGGTCTCCTCCCCAGATTTGGACTGGAGCAAAGTCAATTATCATGCTCCTCATAGAAGCCAAAGTGTGTCTTTTTTCAACAAAGTGCTGGGCAACCAGTGTATCACCACTTTGTGCAGAACGTATAGTAGACCTATGGTTGGCCATCCTGTCCCCTAAATGTTGTGATAGTTTTGCCAACATGTCAAGCCACAAGGATACTTGATAATGTAAATAATGTATTTAGAAGTACAACTAACTCTATGTTTGATAGAGATGGGTTGTCCAGAGTGAGGATGTGGAAATGTGGAACCGAAAATAAGTTGCTTACAAGTGGTGCAATCCGTGCAGTGGTAGCAACCAGGTTTTATGCTGGGGAGGTGTTCGATGTTTGATAGCAATGTATCGGGTCAGTGATGACCAATAGGTGGCAACTTAGCCGTGTTGTCAAAAGCGGTCCATGACATCATTTAACTGATGGCGTAAGTTAGGTTCTTCATACCGTTAGTTATTCTAGCTTTGAGACTGAAAATCCAATATACTTATACCTCCCGGTTGTTAAGATGGACTTTTTCAATGCCCCGAATACTGAAAAAGTTAAATTCTCCAGAGTTACACAGATGTAAACGTTTGGAAACATTAGTTTCTTTTTGGTTTTAATGTCAGAATTGTGCTCCCAATGGATGGTGTTTAGCAAGTGAGAGACATGGACAGGGTCATGGACAATAGCTCATATTACAAGTTGATCCAGGGACTGGTCCCATTGCATCTTGGAGTCAGGAAGGAATTTTACCCCCCTCTGAGGCAAATTGGAGAGGCTTCAGATGGGGGTGTTTGCCTTCCTCTGGATCAACTAGTAGTTAGGCAGGTTATATATTGGCAGTTGAACTTGGATGTCTTTTTTCAACCTAAATTACTATGTCATCAAATAAGACCCCACGAGGCAGATTTACAAAAGGGCGAAGTGACCAATGCTGGATGACAATTCGTCATTGTTACCACCTGTAGGGACTTCACCAATTTACTAACAGGAGCAGGTGTCATTTCACTAGCGAAAGAGATAAACTATAGCAGTAATTTGCACTCTATCGCAAAACAACCTTTCGCTCTGGCCAGGTGAAGTGCAATGGAGTACATAGATCTTCCTCAATCTTATCATATTCAGTGAGTGGAAAAAGCATCAAGGTTTTTTCGGGGTGATAGGCTGCAAAAGTCCTAAAAAACATTTTTGTGTAACCATCCATTTTCTAACATAGAGAACATTAGCTATGCAGTGGGTTCATATGTAGGGCATTATAACAACTCTAATGTCTTTTTTAAGGTTCCCTGGACATGTGTAATTAATAGTGGAAATGTAATGTATTTGATGCAACATATAACATACAGACATCCGTTCAATTTTAAATTTCCCATCGTATGCAAATTAACCTGAGCACAAGACCTCTAGCGAATTTGCACTAGGCAGAAATGAATGGTAACACATCTTCACTGTGAAAGATGAATGAACTCTGCGCAATTTTCAATTTTCCTTGAAGGGTAGAGAAAAGAGCAGCACCTTGGAAATGGTGAACCCACGTGTTCACCTACGTAGTATGCAGTAAAATGGAGAGGTGCGCTGTGTTAAAAAAACTCCTGAAAAAAAGGGGAAAGAGAAACTTTCTGGTGTAGTATGTTGGCACCAAACAAATTAGAAGGCTTTGCATGTACTACTCACAAGTGTATGTCTTGGAATATGCCCATCATTAAAGTCGTAATCTTGATCTTTAATTTGTCTGAAGTGATTTATCTGGTGTAAAACAAACTGCACATAGAGTAGAACTGTCGGGTTTTGAATAAAGAAACCCTGCGGGCCGTAGCCGCACTTACCGGATTTAGATGGTAATTGTGCTTTGAACAGAAAAGAAGCCGGTTCGCGCTGCGGTGCCTTAAGTCGTGGGGTCGAAGCTGCTCAGTTTTAGTGTGCAGGAAGATCGCTCCCCGTTTATCACCGAAGGCTGCAAGGTCGTATCCCAACTTTAGCTCCGTTCTCCTCGTGTATCCAGCGGGGGACGGAGCGGCGGCGTTCCAGATGATTGTTCTCTTTGCGCTTTGGATTCCGGATTAAATGATATTTCAAACATCCGATTTAAATTTTAAAAACTTAGTGTTTATTATTTAACAAAGTACAAGCCCAACGCGTTTCGTAAAAGATACTTCCTCAGGGGCATTACAGAGATCATTTCCGATGTGCTTAAATATCCCCCTATCGCCTTCTGTGATAAACGGGGAGCGATCTTCCTGCACACTAAAAACTGAGCAGCTTCCACCCAAGTCAATTAGCATTGTCTCAGCAAATTTTCACCTGTTGAGGTGTTGCATTGAGTGCGAAGCGGATGCTGGCGAATCTTCACTGGTTTGTAAATCTGCCCCCAAGATGGTAGTGGAAGCCAAAGGAAGTGATAAGATGACCCATCTGATGAGATGTGGTGTAGAGTGAGAAAAGTAGGGGTCCATCCATAGAGCATTGATGGACCAAACAGGAGTTCAAATGGTTAGAGGTTTCATCCAGGAATGATGCAGAGAAGGAACAGTTCCAGGAGGTGCTGTACACTAGAGGACAGTAGGTTGTCATAATACAGTTGATGATTCACCATGTCAAAATCCTTTAGCTTTAGCAGACAGTCGGCCATTGGAGATCTTGGTTAATGCAGTTTAGTTGAATGTGGCAGGTGGAAACCAGATTAAATTTGGTGAAGTACTGTAAGTAATTAAGTAGATCAAGGGGTCCTGTACAGCACATTCTGAACTTAAGAAGAATAAGGGAGAATAAGGAAGAATAATGGAAGATAGGAAGTTATCAGGAAAGGGACAAAACAAAAAGTGAGGATGTTATTAGAGTAGGTGTGATATTTTGATGTGTGAAGTCAAAAGGGAATACAGAATGAATGACTACAAAATCAGGAAATAAAGAGGAGTTCTGTAGTTCTGACTGATCAGTAGCTTAATGCCTATGTATACCTTTTATAAAAAGCACCAGTGATGGAGATTTTACATAATATCTTAGCTAATGAGATGCTTGTGGCTCATTACTTGGTGGTTAGATGAGCATCTTTAATACAATAAGGTATTCTCTCACTTGCTTAAGGCACCCAGCCCTTACTTGAAATGATCTGATGGATCCAATTATTGTTCTCATTACATTGTTTGTTGTTTATTGTTTCCTAGCTGCGTAAATGTGTAGAGAAGGAATGTTTGCTGCAGAGTCTCAGCTGCTATTACTGTGTATGTAAAAGAAAATCAATGGAACACATGATGTTTATGTTTTCCTGTTAAAATGTCACGGTTTATATAAGCAGCTTGCTTTGCTTGTGAGAAAGGGAGATGCCATTAGCATTCTTCTCTCTATACAATGTGCTACTCTATATCTAATGCATTGATAGAGTAAAGAAAATGTAATTAGGTACTTAGATTGTGCTATGACCTTCTGACAAAATGTGTCACAGCACAGAATGGCTTTGCGCTTGCAGATCTGTAATGTATTCATGGCATGAGTTATGGGGTATTGTTATATCATTAACAGAGACTAATTGCAGAGCCTTGACAGGTACAAATGAAAGAAGCAAAATGAAAAATGGAAATCACTTATGGATAGGTCTTTATGTTTGCATAGGAAATCTTTCAGAAAAAAAAGAGCAAGCGATGGCTTGGCACCTTCCCTTCCATGATTAGCTGCGTAAACATTGGATCAATAATTATTTCAAACTTAAGAAGCATCCGTTGTGGTCAACTGTTAAACTCTCCTGGATTAAAGTTAAGAGAAAAGAAGCGTTGACTTTATTATTAATGACCAAGAGCAGTATTGATTTCCTTTTGTCTGTACTTGTATGGGATCCGTTATCCAGAAACCCTTTAAATTTTTTTAAATGAATTGGTTTTTCCAACTAAGATATAATTAATCCTTACAGGAGGCAAAACCAGCCTATCGGGTTTATTTAATGTTTACATGATTTTCTAGTAGACCGAAGGTTTGAAATTCCAAATTATGGAAAGATCCATTATCCGGAAAGCCCCAGGTCCTGAGCATTCTGGATGACAGGTCCCATTTTGGATCTCATTTTATGCTGGAGCCCATCTACAGACTTTTATTTAGAGTTATTTGCCATTATGTGTTACACCTTCTGCAGATTTTATGGAAATGCTATATGTCTCTAGGTCATGGTCAATACAACGACTGGTACTTTTCTGGTACACATTCTGCCTCTCACATTTGTAATTCTTATAAGGCCCCAGTGGACTCCTCAATTTATATGTATATAGTAGTGTTTCTAAATTGCCAGTCTGAATTAAGAATTAGAAGGAAGAACCAAATGGTCTACATACCCCATACAATGACTCTTCAGCTGGTATGGCTTGCAACTCTTCTTCTAGAATTAGAAAATGTTACACTGTATGGGTCAAAAAACTATTATTTTTTATTTTAATGACCACCATTCAGTCTTTCAAGCACAACTCAATATTCATGTCTAATTACAATGGAACTGATGCAAACCAGCCATGACTTGAATCAATATGCTGGTCAAGACCTGCTTTGTTACCTGACACATTATGATCTGGAGATACAGTATTGACTGGCCTCTTGCTTTGACCCAAATATTTAATGTGCAACCCTTTAGCTGTCTAGAGAGACATTGACTAGTATCAAATTATACCATGGTACATTTTTTAGCTTTACCGTCTTGTCATTGTCAGGTTGACTTACCAAAACTTGATATTGCCATTAAAAAACACAGCGGGATGAATCTTGAAATCAATGGGCATGGCATGACACTGTAAGTCTGTGATCAGAAATAGATGCCATTAACCAAACTCTATGTAGCATGACCTGATTCTTCAGGTCTAAGGGTAAATAGGAAACACTGGAATATTTTTTGCTTGGGGTTAGTTGATAAACTATATTGCTAAATGTATCCTGGCCTGCCCAACGCTGATATTATGGTCTCTACTTGGCAGATGCAGGAATATTGTTATTATTTGCTTCAGTCCTGTCATTTATAAAATTGAGCACGGATGTTGGGGAGTGTTCCCTATTCAGAGGGAATGAGTAGCAAGAAACAAAGGCACAGCCAGGAACGTACAACGAGGCAAGTGAAGAAAAGTAGTGAGGAGCAGAGGAGTGAAGGGCTTTGAATGTTAGTAACAGTATTTTGTATGTAGTCCTTTGCTTAACAGGCAGCCATGATAGAGATTTTACCAGAGACAAGCAGGTTCCATCTTAGGAGAGAGCAGGAGTCTAGCAGCAGAGATTAAGACTGATTGCAGGGAAGAGAAGTGGGATCCTAGAAGACAAGTTAGAAGTAGTCTAAGTTACAGTAGTCTAAGTAGGACAGGATAAGGACATGGATTAGTGTTTTAGCTGTTACTTGTGAAATCCAGGTGCTTATCTCTGATGAAAAAGAAGCCTAGACAGCATGTCGAATCAATGGTCATTCCATCTGTAGTAATAGTAAAACAAAGAGATGTACCAAGTATTAGTGGAAATACCATAAACTCATTACTACCTCTTCAGAGTTCAATGCCATATATATCTTTATATCACTACCGCCACCATATGGCAGCATTCCGGTGTGCTGTCAGTGACATAACTAACATGGGTGCATGGGGGGGTGTGATCACACCCAAGTCAACATCCCCTCGGGGACCCGCCAGAGCACCAATAAACATTCGGGCAGCAGGGTGCTGGAATTTTAAAGCAGCCCATGGCATATGGAGGTCAGTGTTGGACTGGGACCCCAACCCATATGTACATTTTCACCTTGTCATGCCAGTAGGCCAGTAGAGGAGGTCAGGCAGCAGCATGGGGAGCAGGTCTGGGAAGATGGGGCCCACCTGGTTGTGCTGTGACTCAACCATAACAAAGCTTCAGGCACTTCTTGTGCTGATGTTGCTTTCAGAGAAAGTTTGGAGTGAGAATTAAAACTGAAAAGAAGGGCTGTCCAGATGCTTTTGACCATACAATATATCTGTACTGTACCTCTCAGCATCACCATCATTAGCCAATGCTTTTCTATGCTGTAGACTCTCATGAGCTGGTTATTTGTTGTTTGCTTGAGCTTCCATTTCATTATTATTATTATTTAGTATTTTATCTCCTCGCTAGATTCATTTCACAGCTGCCAAAAATGCTTTCCATTCAAATACAAAACACGGCAATAATGGCACTCCACAAATACAGACTCATAAAAATAATAATGCGGCAATACATCGCTGACATGGCAGCAGAACATTTTTTTTTAATCTTCCTTTGTGCTGGCCGGTTGTACTTGCAACCCTCCTATGACAAAAGGTGTTTTCTTTTTAATAAACCTCTTTATGAAAATCTCCTTTGCAAATGATCTGAATCAAGCAATAAACTGGTGAATTGTAAGCAGCTGCGTTAACTGCTAATATGGCTTTATGATTCATCCCACGGTGAATTCTTTTTAACTCTTGTCAAATGATTCAACGGCTGGCTGAAAACTATAATATCTATTAAATAGGCATTTGGGTTCCTTTGAGATGTACATACACCCCACCCCCTTCCTTATAAAATATACCTGTGGCTTGTAGATTACTAAGTTACAATGCATCAATGTGGAATCCCAGCCAAGGACTGTAATATACAAACAGACGCACCACGGGAAGGGAATGTGATTTTAGAAGGAGAGATTACTTCCCCTTCACGCTGATAAATTTAAATAAGTTAACGGAGTAAAATAATTGGAAATTGTAATTTAATTACGACGAGGCTTAGAAAGGTCTCTTTAAACTGCAGAAATAACGATGGAAACTTGATTCCTATTGCTTTCTTAGCATTACCATAATTTAAGATAAGTGCTAAAAACGATGTGCCTATGTGTAAAACAGTCTCATTTGGAGAAATATTTCCAGTCGTTCCAGCAGGCTGTACGGATGTTCCAGATAATTTGTATTGTCAATTCAAACTGATACCAAATGACAACAAACTAATAACACATAACAAAAGTCAAATGACATTAGCACTTTACTGTGAGATAGAGATGGGGGTATAGGATATGTTGCCATTGCTTGGGCAATAGAAAGCAAAATGTAATACTGTTACTTAAGCATGGCCATACACAGGCCAAGAATTGGCCACGGACCTATGTGATTGATATATGGCTGAAAATCACCAGATGTGGCAGGCTTAAAATTTCCTGTCGGAGCGAGGGTCACATTGGTTCGTTGATGCGTCCTTAATCCCACCACCTGCATTCCTAGGGCCCATGATTGGATCACATGGCCAGGAATGCAGGTGGTGGGATTAAGGATGCGTCTATTGACCAAGCAATAGCAACATATCCTATACCCCATCTCTATCACCGCTGGACCCTAGGACCCATGATTGGATCAGCCCAATATTGCCCATAATGGTGAGAATATCAGTGCAAGATTCACTCAACCACTGAAAACAGGTGGATCTGCCCATTTATGGCTAGTCCACTCATAGGGGCCCCAAAATGTACTATTTCTATACTCCTGTAAAATATTATTCTATTAACAGAGTAGGTACTGACAGAAGGATCAGGTGCAAGGCCACTATAACTGAAATATGCCTGCGATACTATGAGGAGTAGATAAAGCTGGTGAATAACTAGGGTTGGTGACAGGGTTGGAGACTATTGCCATGGGGCTTGATTCAGTCATCTCTTCTGGATCACGTTTTCTGTGGATTTCTTATTTTTGTTGACAATAACTGAAATATGAATGCGATACTATGAGGAGAATAACTAGGGTTGGTGACAGGTTTGGAGACTATTGCCATGGGGCTTGATTCAGTCATCTCTTCTGGATCACATTTTCTGTGGATTTCTTATTTTTGTTGACAATAACTGAAATATGCCTGCGATACTATGAGGAGAATAACTAGGGTTGGTGACAGGGTTGGAGACTATTGCCATGGGCTTGAGTCAGTCATCTCTTCTGGAACACGTTTTCTGTGGATTTTTTCTTTTTGTTGACTATAACTGAAATATGCCTGCGATACTATGAGCAGCAGATAGAGCTGGTGAATAAATAGGGTTGGTGATAGGGTTGGAGACTATTGCCATGGGCTTGAGTCAGTCATCTCTTCTGCAACACGTTTTCTGTGGATTTCATATTTTTCTTTTATTATTTTATTGACAATTCATAATAATTATACTGGGCTAATGGGATTTGAATTGGTATGAAGCAAATGCAAATGTAATAGAGGCCAATTTCTTTATTCCTAAAAATTATATGCTAAAAATAAGCCTTGTTTGTCTAATAGAAACTGTTCTTGGTTTGTTCAGTCAGAAAATTCTTGTCTAAAACACACTAATGAAAACCAAGATCTGATCTGTTACACGTGTTACTTGTAGTCTTGTACAAATATGTATGTGTATATTGCACAATTATATATGTGTCAGGTTTGGCCACAGATGAGTGGCTGGCAGATGTAGGAGCCTATGTACTATATAACAAGGGTAATACAGAGCTTGATAACAGGCAGATGAGATATTTATGAAGAAAGAGGATTTATTACTGAAAGAAGTTATAGGGTAGAACTTTTGATATGACGCAATATGATTGTGTCATATCAAAAGTTCTACCCTATAACTTTTTCAACGGGCTAACACGGTACAAAAAACATTACCAGGCTTATGGTCAGAAGCAGGCAGCTAGCAAAGAGAGTCTGTAAAACAGATTGAAATGTCTGGGCAGGTAGCTGACCAGGAAAGTCTAATGGGCAGACTGAGGTCAGGGGCTGACTTAAGACAGAAGTTAATCTAGAAAACAGGCACAGGTCAGTACCAGGAGGTCAGCCATAAATAGGCAAGGATTATGAACAAGGCAAGTATTAGGATCTCAGGAACTCAGGAACGAGGAGTCAAGTCAGGAACAAACAGCAAACCAAGCGGGGTTCAAGCAGGAACAACAAGTAGCAGGCTGGATCTGGCTTGGGAGCTTCAATGATCAAGAAGTGGAAACATCAAGTTGATTGACCAATACCACCTCAGACAGCCCCCAGTGGCTTAGTGTAGGTACAATTCCAGACTGTACCTGACTATAGCCACATGACTGACCACAACTCCCCAGAACAAGAAGAGCCCATAAAATGTGGGGAAAGCATCTTCAGCATAGCCTATTAAAGAAACCTAGGTGGGTCTGCTCCTTAACCACATGCCAGCTAAAAAAGGTGAAATCCAGACAATTACAAATGAAGAGTGAGATGACCCCTGTACAGTTAACTCATTATTTGCTGGAACTCACAGGAAAGATGGTACACAGTACAGCCACTTTCACAGTAGTTATATTCTTGTTATTTGGCACAGAAAAGGTATGAGTTACAGTCAGCAGTAGCAGTCTTTAGCAAATGTCCAGTCCCCAGAGTACAAAAAAAATACAAGGCCCTCACAGTGCCACTTCTCTGGGAATCTCTCAATTCATGACTCTGCTTGAGTCCCTACACTGACAGGTGAGGCCCAGGGCACTAACTATTCCAATCTTCTCGGTGGTGCCTCTGGCTGCTTTCCTAATTACAGTCTGCCTGACTCTCACTCATATAGTCTACAGATATAATCTCGCTCTATCTACTCCTACTGTCTTTTTCTCCTACCTGGCAAAGAGACAGAACCTCATGGTGCCCCTCTATTTAAAGAATAGGGACATCTGACATCCCTGGCCAGTATGGACCCCTCAAGGCATGTTTTAAAAGAAAGTGGTAATTAATACTTTGTATGATAATCGATATATATGAATTTCAGTAGTGTACTAAATAATATATCCTTATGATTGCATTTCAGCTGCTACTATGACCTGTTTGATTAACAAAAATGTGTCCAACGGCTAATGGGTTTTTGCATGTGGGTGCTTGGACATCTTCAGGACTCTATACAGAGTTTACCAGCTCATAAATCTATTTAATAAGGCACCATTCAATAGTGAAAACTATTGACCTGACCTTAAGCTTTGTATCTAATATTATAGCAGAAGGAGAGCCATGAGCACCCAGAGTTACCCATATGGATGCTCCAACTATGAAACAGACACACATTTTGTTAGCAGGGTGCTTAGGGGACTGCAGACCTAAAACATTCTAGGGCAAACATAGGACTCTGGGAACATATAATTACTTCAAAGAAATGTTCTTATGCAAATTTCAGTGCCATGGCTCCTTCATAAATAACCACCTTCTATCACCATGGACTGTGTTTGATGAAGACTCACCCAGCAGAATAAGGTGCAAACTGAAATTTCTCTTTTCTTGCAGGAGAAAGCACGGCAGCAATTCCAACAAGACGGATGAAAATGAGAAGCACAATAGCGGGTGAGTTATGTGGGACTGGAACTGGAGTGTAATGCATTTTAAAGTGAGCTCGCCATGTAGACAGAATAGGCAGAGAACAGCATGTATTGCTTCTGCTCATAAATGCAATTTTCTATAATGTACTGGAAATACATTTGTGTTTGAAAAGCATTTCATCATGTAAATGAAGATGGCGAGTGGCAGAATGCCGCTCTCCGGACAAAAGTTTACATGTGTCTTGATTGAATCTCCATTTGGTTTTATCTAACGGTGTTTATTTGTTACGGACTAACTCCGAATGCCTTCTCTGGGAAACCTAACAGCAAATTGAATAACCTTTGGTGTCACGCCAGCAATAGGTTTTGTGGGGATTGGAATTTCCGATTATTCTCCCACAGAGAGAGCTACACTATTTCAGCAAAGACTGTATAAACTTTAAGGGCTCATTTATACACTATACATAGTCAACATGTTTTTTACCCTTAGTTTAGCATTTTTTTCCTATAATAGTAGTATAACTGAGGGCATAGGGGGAATTTGGTGCAGGTGCATCTCATGCATTAAAATAAGCTCCAGAATATTCAAGATTGCTTTGGAGCTCAGCATTAAAATTATGTTTGCAGTTGGTTCTTTGGGTACTGGGTGTATAGACACAGTTTACAATGTAATCCCTGTAAGCCCAAGCTTTCTCTACATCAGTAGGGGTAGTAGTAGTCCAGGGTGCCCCTGGAACGGGAGGCAGGATGGGCTTATTGGTGCAAATAACAACTATCAATCACTTTATTGTACATTAGTTCTAGAAAGACGCCTCAACTCTGTGGAGCCTTTATCAAAAATAATGATGGGCTCTTTACAGTGGCATAACTAGTTATTACTTGTCCCCACAGCAAATTAATTTTCAGGCTCCCAAAATGTCTAGAGGTTGACCTGTTTTACCAATATTTAAGGTACTTGTTATATACGGTATCCCAAACCCAGAACAAATCCTTCCTTTCACTTCTGGAAGAACCCTCTGCTACAGGTTTTATAGTTTAAAGTTGACGCGATGCGCGACAAAATCGTCCCGCGACTCGTTTCGCGAATTTTTCGCCGATTCGCAAATTTCTCTAGAAATTCGCGAATCTCTAGGCGAAGCGAATCGCGGGAGATTGGCCCATCACTACATGGAACATGGTCAAGGGACAGGCCGAGTCAATATCAAACAGGCAAAGCAGAACCGAATCAGGAGTCAAGAACGTTGTCAAGGTCACAGGCCATGTCAAACAAACAGTATCACAGTATTTAACTACAAGATGCCATTGTGATTGGATTGTTGGAAGAGTCTATATGCCGAGAACTCCCCTACACCAGTCAGTTGAACTGAAGAAGCTGCTCGGATGAGCAGTGAAACATCTTCATTAAAAAAAAAAAAATTCTCAGCAAGTCCAGTTATTTTGAGTTACTTGTGTTAGATATACCATGACCTGGATGAATGATAATCTTCATAGTCATAGTATTGCAGTACAGGAACAGGATCAGAGAGAATGGTCAATAAACAGGCAAAGGTCAGGACATGCAGCAAACTAGAGATGTCAGGAACTGGCTAGGTCAGGAACAAACAAGACCATACCATCATACCTAGGAACTATTGAAAATAGACCTATGTTGGGCAATCAGTAATTGTCTGTGGCCCTTTAAATATTAAAATTTCGCTCCAAACGTGATGACATCAGACACAGACGTGCAACAAAATCCAGAAGCAGCATGAGTGCAATTGAAACAAAGTGCCTGAGGGCAAAAGAAGCAGTGGGTGTCCCAGTCGCACTAGACCACAAAGTATTCTCACAGAACTTTTTTATCATTTCAGAGAAAAACAAAATCATTTTAAAATATTTTATTTATTTGATAAAACTGGTGCCTATGGGAGATTATCCCATAATTCAGAGCTTCAGAGACTTTTTAGATGTACCCACCCCTCATTTGAAACTTGCACAGTGACTGTAGAAGATCTATACGGAGCTCCAACAAAGGGGACATGCTTGTTTTTTTGTACTTTGCATTTAGACCCAATGCTATTTATTGGTAGCGCTTATAGTTTACATAGTTACAAGTTCAACCCCTCCAAATTAAAACCCAGCATACACACACACCCCTCCACTCTTTCACACAAACCATATATGCCCATAGCTATACTAACTGTAGGTGCCATTTTAATAGGCCAACGATGGGCAAGGGTCTCCGCTATTGAGTGCAGATTGCATGTAAAATGAGCAGTTGCATACGTGATTAATGGATGCTAAAAGACAGCAACAAGTCATGGTAAATGAGTAGCCATGTTTTTTCTGCAGGTTCTCAGCACCAGGGCTCTACTAACCCCATGTCTGAGGTTATGGATTTCCGACCATATTTGCCCTAATATGTACTGTAGTTAAGCTATAGGGGAAATGTATGATTTATGCATGTTGGAGCACAAAGAAGTCACTGTATAAGATGGTCAGAGTGGTGCCTGTGTGATCTGCCAGGGAAATAATTTTTGAATGCAATTATTTAAGATAGATGCTTTAGAATGGATTTCATTCCAACGCAATCTCTGCCGAATCTGAGCTCCCCGTGACATGCAGACAATTTAACTGTCAGATTCCATAGCCGACTATTTCACTCTCCTGACAAATGGACTGTTTTCCCAGCAAGAATGAGATTCTATGTATCCTCTCCTGAATCAAACATCACAACTAATAACATGTTAATACGCCTCCTCAATATGCATGCAAATGGTAGAGGGGCTTGATGGATGGACAAAGTCATTCTAATCTGTTTGTCAGTCTACAGAAGAGCACATACATATAAGAATGTGTATATCAATAAATGTAAGTGGCACTATTGGGCGTTGGAAAGTGGGGAAGGACAGTGTAAAGCTGAAGGAAAGATTTTTTTAAATAATATTTTTTAGGTGTGGGACCTGTTATCCAGAATGCTCATAATCTGAGTTTTTTTTAATTTTTTTATAAGAAGTCTTTATGTAATTTGCATCATCATACCTAAAGTCTACTAAAAATCATTTAAACACCAGTTAAACCAAAATTAACTATATCTAAGTTAAGATCAAGTACAGGTATGGGACCTGTTATGCAGAAAGCTCAGGACCTGGGGTTTTCCGGATAATAATATTTCCGTAATTTGGGTCTTCGTACCTTAAATCTACTATAAAATCATGAAAACATTAAAAAAAACCCCAAAAGGCTGGTTTTGCTTCCAGTAAGGATTCATTGTATCTTAGTTGGGATCAAGTACAAGCTACTGTTTTATTATTACAAAGAAAAAGGAAATAATTTTTGAAAATTTTGATTATTTGGATAAAATTGAGTCTATGGGAGACATCCTTTCCGTAATTTAGAGCTTTCTGGATAACAGGTTTTCCGGATAAAGGATCCTATGCCTGTATTTCCTTATTCCACTGAGACATCTACATTTTCTGGTTAAACTGGCAGTATAATTATAAGTGTATCACACATAGTCACGATACACATACTGTTCATACATCCATAAGACTTTGTACAGAATATGGTGCATATTTGTAGAGCTGACCGGCGGGGAATGCTGTGGTACACTGCTGATGGTGATTGGAAAGCAACCACATATTATAGTAACCAAAATAAATCACTAATGCATATGAAGGTTGAAGCAGATATCTGAATTTTTTAACCGAAGGCCGAGGTGCACGCATCAAAAATCTTCCAAGTTTAGAAAGTGAAGCCAAAGCCGCTAAGTCCTCCTTTAGGGAATTTTGTCATGAGTTTATGGATTTGTTTATTACTAAATTACACTCTATACATTGCAAGTATTTCATTCTACCATTTAAAATTGTATTCCCGAACCAATAAATGTATTTTTTGTGTTAGTTGTAATATTGGTACGTAGGCAGCCATCTCTAGTCATTGTGGTCATGTGCTTTCATAAAGAGTCAGCACTCCATAACGGAACTGCTTTCAGATAAGCGATTGTTTATCTTATTCTATGTAACTGAAGGAGTTACAACTTGGATTAGCCAGATTCATGTAGTATTTTTGTTAATGAGTGATGTTCTCATATCTACCACTAGGTGGGGTGCATTTTTAGCAGTGCCTGAGAAATTAAAGGGATCCTGTCATGGGAAA
>CM044437.1:149423134-149481268 GCA_024363595.1 Xenopus borealis
ACCTGTGATACCTTGTTCCAAGTTCTTGTTCCTGATATACCTTGTACCTGTGATACTTTGTTCCAAGTTCTTGTTCCTGTATTGTTTTCATCTTTCTGCACCAACCTGGTAAAGACTTATTTGAACTTTTTCTGTATTATCTACAATCACCATTTAAACTGCTTAATTCACCATGCCTGCTCCCGTTGTCTGTGGCTACACCCCGGGGCTTCTGTCATATCCACTCCCCTTGAAGTGGCTCCCCTCCATCACAATCGTTCCCCGATGTGATCATGACACACCCCCAACAGTTGGGTTGGAAGGGGTGTAGTGATTCAGTTATATACATTATATAAATATAGGACATGCCAAAGTCTGCACTACACTGCGTCCACTAAGATAAAGATGGCCATAACATTTCTCCCACGAATGTCTCCTTCTAATATGATAATACTGTATTTTGGTAATAAATAGTGATGGGCAAATTTATTTGCCAGACGCGAATTCGTGGTGAATTCCTTCGATTCGCAGCCGGTGAAATAATTTGTGAAGCGGGCCCTAAAATTCGCCTGGCAGAAAAAAAAGAGAATGACGTGACACACGCCGAAAATGACGCGACACACATCAAAAGCGAAACGGCGAAAATGACTGGATGCACGTCAAAAACGACGAGACGCCGATTTTTTGGCGAAGGGAATCTGCATAGATTCACCCATCGCTAGTAATAAATGTTTTTTTTTTCTTACCACAGCATTACATTCAGGGTGCACCAATCATTGATATACATTAATGGGATCCATAATCTATAATGTTAGGGACCTGTGGTTTTCTGGATAAAAGGTCTCTCCAAATTTTGGTGCTCTGTGTCATAAGGCTACTAAAATAGTTAAACATTCAAATACCCTATTGGGGTCTTTTGCCACCAACATAAACCGGGCAGCAAACTGGAAAATGAGGGTCAATGTTGATAAATGCAAAGTTAACAACTTTGGCAGAAATAATATTTAGTTATACACTAGACGGCAGTGTGTTGGGGTTTCCTTAACTGAGAAAGATCTAGGAGTTTTTGTAGGTAAAAAATTGTCTAATTCCAGGCTGTGACGTTCTTTAGCCACTAAAGCAAATAAAGTTCTTGCATAAAAAAGGGCATAAACTCAAGGGATGAAAACATAATTGTACCTCTTTATAGATCCCTAGTAAGAGCTCATCTGGAGTATGCAGTGCAGTTTTGGACTCCAGTCCTTAGGAGGGATATAAATGAGCTGGAGAGAGTGCAGAGACTAAGTGCAACTAAACTGGTTAGAGGGATGGAAGACTTAAATATTGATTTCATATATTTATTTAATATTTGCCCTCTATGTTCATCTTAGTTAAGTTATGAAGAGGTGATTATTATTACTGCAGGCTTTTATGAAGACGTTATAGGCCAGCACATGATTTTAAAACAAGTTAAGGTATGTGATGCTTCCTGCACAAAAAACAGATACATGCCTAATGAGTTTCTAATGGGCACATTAGTACTATATAAAAACTCACATTTTATTTCAATTACAGTGAAACTGCACAGCCGTTAAAAAATAAGTCAAACATAAGTCATAAATTTATAGTTTGCTGCAAGCCATACAAGTTTTAGCACAGGCAAAAATAAAGTATAAACATAAAGCAAAGAGCCAACAGAAAACTCCTTTTTGTAAATTTAGTTATCACTTACAGTAGGTGCACATTTATCAGTTAGAAAAATAAAGTTATAAATGTAATACGTTTCATGCCCCCAGTCATGGGCTATATTTACCTCCCCGGAAGTACAGTAGATATCTATAGGAGACATGACCAACGTGAAACAAAATACATGTTTAAATTCAAGGAAAAAAAGGGGAATGTCTCATAAAGGGACACAATTTCAAAATGTATCTTAAAGAGATACAATCTCAAAAGCTGACATATACATATAGACCGTATTAAATGAACAGATACTTCAAATTTAAATGAAACCCTGAAGACACAAATACATTGAGATAAGTATGAGACAACTCTGATTCAACATTTTTGCACATAGTGCCTGTAAACATATTGAGGTCAGTACATACTGTATTTGGGTACGGGGGAGTAGAAATACAGCCAAGGGGTGGGACAGGTAGTTCACATTATGTATGGTATATACAGACCCAATACACAAATTCATCCCCTGTCCGATGTATAAATCCATAAAATCCAGAATACTTTGCGTTTACATTTAGCTTTAAGTATGTCTCTACCCCAACTGTTGAAACGTACTCTCTCTGTACCTTAAAATAATTGTTATTTCCCATAGCACATGACCGAAAATGCCTAGATTTATTTGTCTCCTTACTGATATGAATATCCCAGAAATGATCATGAATCCTTTCTTTCAATTTTTCATGAAGTCTAACCTATATACTGTGATTGACACTTGGAACAGGTGATTAATCGGGGGGCCCTGACCACCAATTTTTTAAAAAAACCTTTTATGGGGGGATCTGGCACCAATGCTTTTTTATAGGGGGGGCCATGGCATCAGTTTTTTTTTTTTTACTTATAAGGGAGCCTTGGGGGGTTACGTTTTTAACGCTGAAGTCTGTGTGGTCTTTTAACTTAGATGTGGAGTGGGCGGGGATTAGGGGCATGGCTTGGGTGATAGGGTGGGTTGGGCTTGGGTGCTAGGGTGGGCGGGGCTTGGGTGCTAGGCTTGGGTGCTATGGTGGGCGGGGCCCCAAAAATTTTGTTGTGCAGGGCCCCATGATTTCTAATGGCGGCACTGCATGTACTCAAGGACAAACCACACACCGTTTGTCACCACGTTTATTCATCCCCTTATAAGAAGCCATGTGATTTTGCCTTGCTCAAAAACTCATGCTCCCGTAACAGAGCATCCACGCTGTCCACACAATTTCAAGAAAAGGACGGCACTCCAGAAAGAAAAGTAGGTTTATTGCAGACTGGGGAACAAAATCGCCTTAGCATTTCAGGAATGAATCTCTTTATCAATGGGCCTTTTAGCTTTAAAAAGTTCAAATTTAAAAAAAAATAAGAAAAATAAGGCCCCATAGAATTGGTTAGGGATCACTGAACTGTATCTACATATGAACCAGTTATATAGTTGCTCCATGCATGAGCCCAAATTCATGCCACCACTTTTGCATGTATTAATGGTAAATAAGCCTTATAGTAAGCGTTTAGGATTGCAGAAAAATACAGTGCTACAAAAGCTGTTTCTGTTATGTCTGATTTGCCTTTACTTGGCAATTTCTACCAAATAATAATGATACATTACCGGTGATTTTAGATTTGACAATTTTTTCCCACACTGGATAAATAATTTTCTAAATTCCTTTTCCCCACATGAAATCCGAGTTGCTCTGAGCACTTAAAAAATGAATGTGTTTGACTGCTCAAAGCAGCCTTATACGTTCTAACAAAATGACACAGGTATCAGATCCGGAAAATGTGTCTTTTTGTTCCAATCTTTCCTGACATTTAGGAAAGTTTTGATAAATTCAAAAAAAGACACCTACTGGGAAACCTTCTGACACCCCTGGTAAAACTTTCAATAAATCTGCTCCAAAATGTTAGCGTTATGAAAAGGGAAACAACAATGAAATAGTATAAAGTTAATCCCATGACTATATTTCAGGCAGATTTCACTGAGGAGCACTTATTAAAGATCAAATTGAGGGATTCAGCAGGTTCCCAGAAGTTAGAACTTTTTTTTTTTCTACATTTTATCAAAAATCTATTTACTGTCAGTAGAATTCTATATTTATATTAATAATAAAGTTACTCATGAATTTATGCTGATATGTTTCTCTCTGGTCTATTTAACCAAAATATTGTTTATTAAATAAATGCAATATGTCTTTAATAATAACACATTGACATTTATTTGAATTTCAATTTAGTCTAATTTGATTGCAAAACAAAGCCACTCAGATTTGTAAAATTTTGGTTGCTTTTGGCAGCCTTTACGGAGAACTAAAGTGTACTTTGACTATCGAATAGGCCAAAATTCGATTAAAATTGAAAAAAAATTGAAAATCCTTCTAATTCGACACTTCGCCACCTTAAAGCTATCATTTTAGCCTATGGGGGACGTCCTAGAGCCTGTCCTGAAATTTTTTCTAAATCCTAGGATTTTGAGCAAAATCGCTCGAAACGTTTAATTTGAACGATGCGATGGAACGAAGCGAACAATTTTTGTTAGATCAAAAAAGTACCTATTCAATCGAAATAGGTCCATTTTCGATCGAAAAAGCACTTTAAAAAAATTATAGGCAGAATACAAGGAGCCCATTTGTTAAAGTTTTTTCTCGAAAATTCTTAAATTTTTCGCGAAAACAAAATGGAATTTTTAGAAATTTCTAAATGTTCCTGAAGTTGTTTCATGACATCATGATCTGTGCTGGATAATCCAAAAAAGGTTTAGGTTTTCATCCGATAATCGAAAAAAAGTTAAGTTTCTGCAGCGATTAGTCAACAAAATCGGGTTTTCAGAGCATCAATTGTTCGATTTAAACTGACGCACAAATTTGTCATGACGTTTTGTTGCTCCTGTTTTTTGGAGGGAAAATATTGATGAATTCAAATTCATGGAAGGGAGTTTGGTCAAATTTTTTTTTCATAAAAAAATAATTATTTCTACATGGCAGCTTAGAAACCAGCACAATTAGAAATTGATTTTAATTATCAGTCCTGGAGCATCAGCTTATATGACAGGCAAACCTAATTTTTTGCTTGATGATTTGCGACAACCCCTACTCAATGTCAGGGAGCCAGGAGCTCCCTCCAGGGAGGTAGTCTGGATCAAGGAGGAAGCCCTCTTGAGGGAGCAAGGTCGCTGTATCCAAAGGGTTAAGCAGAATCAAGGTCAAAGTCCAGGCAAGAGTTCAAAGGCAGGCAGATCAGGATCAAATAACAAGAGTCCAGGCAGGGGGTCAAAACCAAGGCAGGAGCAGGAATCAGGATACAGGAAACACAAACAGGAACCCAGGATTAATGGCAGCAAATCCTATTCTTGGGCGCCGTCACAGTGTTTTGGGCGCCCTTTTATGATGAGATCCCGGCACCAGAGATGACATCATCATACAGCGACGCTGCAGCCATGTGTTCAGCATGGGCGCCGCCATCTTGGATCTTCACTGTGACCGCCGGGAAAGTAAACAGCACCTTCAGATACTTCTGGGTCGGGTACGTCTGGCAGTCCTGACACTCAACAGCTGCTCAGAGCAAACTGAGCATGTGCGTGTCACCGACACTCATAACAAAATCCAAGATGGGGAACTTCTTTGACAACTTTAAAGGCCTGGGTCATTACTAAAATAGAGATATTGAGTCTTTAGGTTGGTTCAGTAAGTTCAGTATATAAAACATGGCATTCATAGCCATATTCATCTGATGTCTATTAGATGTTTCATATTGAGAGGCAATATCATCTAAAGTTGAATCTTATTTGTTGATCAAAGTGCTCCAGATATGCTCAGATTTTCATTCCAACAACAAATTTGGGCTCCACATAAAATAATAAATTACAGAAAAGAGATTACAAAACATCCTATTTCTTTTATAATTTAGTGAGGTTGGATGTTAATTTTGTACCCCCCCCCAAAAAAAAAAATCATATTTAAGCAGAAAACTCTACTTTGAAATAGGAAACAAATTTTAATGAAAATATAGGTTTATACTGCCGCTGCTGCCACTAATACTAATGACTATTATTAATAATACTTATATTATCAATGATAATAATAGAAGTAAACCTAATTCTAATAATAGAATATCATACATGCATAATAATAATAATCATTATCAGCATCATAATATAGGTTTGGGACCTGTTATCCAGAATGCTTGGGACCTGGTTTTTTGGATAACTTTCTGTAATTTGGATAACTATCCTTTAAGTCTACTAGAAAATCATGTAAACATTAAATCAACCCAATAAGCTGGTACAAGCTACTATTTTATTGTTACAGAAAAAAAGGAAACCATTTTTAAAAACGTATTTGATTAAAATGTAGTCTATGGGAGTCAGCCATACTGTAATTTCGTGTTGCCTGGATACAGGTATGGGACCCTTTTTGAATTCTCGGGACCTAAGGTTTTCCAGAAAACAGATATTTCCACAATTTGGATCTAAAAAATAATTTAAACATGAAATAAACCGAATAAACTGGTTTTGCTTCCAATAAGGATTGTTTATATCTTAGTTTGAATAAAATACAAGGTACTGTTTTATTAGAAAAAGGAAATTGTTTTTAAAAATGTATTTGATTATAATGGAGTCTATGGTAGACAGCCTTTCCATAATTCGGAACTTTTTAGATAACGGGTTTCCGGATAACAGATCTCATACCTGTATTGAGTTTCTGGATAAGGGATCCTATACCTGTACTAGACTACAATAATAATTAGGGATTCAATGAATCCAGGATTCCTTTGGAGATTCAGCATTTTCCGCAGGAATCAGATTTGGCTAATTCCAATTCCCTTTTTTTTCAAAATGCATCAGTTAATAGTGCTACTCCAGCAGAATTCAATATTGAAATCCATTTCTCAAAAGAGCAAACAGATTTTTTTATATTTCATTTTGAAATCTGAAATGGGGCTAGACATATTGTCAATTTCCCTGCTGCCCACAGTCATGTGGCCACAGAAAGCCACTGCCAAGAATTAGACAACTTGTTATCTACAAAAATCCCAAGATCCTTCTCATTCCCATTTAGTTTATAACTTGCATTTGTAGGATTTGGTAAATCCCTAAAATTGATTACTAGTGTTTGGGATCTGATATGCAGAAACCTGTTACCCAGATTACAGGAAGGTCATCCCCCATAGACTCCATTTTAATCAAATAGCTCATAATTTTTAAACTGACTTCCTTTTTTTCTGTAATAATAAAACAGTAGCTTGTACTTGATCCCAACTAAGATACAATAAATCCTTATTGGAAGCAAAACCAGTCTATTGGGTTTATTTATTGTTTATATGATTTTCTAGTAGACTAAGGGGCAGATTTACTATTGGTCGAATTTCTAATAAAAAAAAAAAAAAATTCAACCATGGGAATAGTTAGGGAATTAAAATCCTTCGAATTAGAATGATATTACTGCAATTCGATTGGTCGAACGATCAAATTATAAAAATTCGTTCGAACGATCAAATCGTTCTAATCGAACGATCAAATCGTTCTAATCGAACAATTCGAACGATTTTAACCATACGATCAAATTTTTTGAATTGCAACTGGCGAAGTAGGCAGTCGAATAAAAATTTAAAGGGGAAGTAATTCGATAGTCGAGTATTCGAATATTCTAATAGATTTTTAATTGAATTATTCGAATTTACTGAATTCACTGGTCGAATTTACCTAATTTGCATATTCAAAATTCGAATTCGAATGTTTTTAAACATTCGATCGAAATTTGAATCCTTCATGTGAATAGATGTGAATTTTGTAAATTTGTCCCTTAAAGTATGGAGATCCAAATTCTGGAAAAATCCCTTTTCCAGAAAACCCCAGGTCCCAAGCATTCTATCATTAGATTCCATACTTTTATATGTATTGTTGGCAAAAAAATCCTATAGGTTTTATTTAATAAATCATTTTTCCTTCATTATAGATAACAGAAACCTCTATTGTAAATAAATAAAAATATATCTATCATATATTCATTGCATATTATTATTGGTTTTATTGCGAACATACCGAAGACCTACCGGACCTTCATTTGTACAGATTTCACTTGGGTAAAGGCTGCTGAACTGTATCTGGAGGTAGAGAAAACTATCAAGGGAATTTCACTGTAGATATAAGACTCTTTTAATGCATATAATAACAAGCTACTGAAAGCAAAGTGTTTCATTCTTCCGAGTGCGATCGTTGATGTTACACTGGTTTAACTGTCACTCAAGTCTTTTCATTTTGATGACAGTTTTGCTTTCATTAAGTTTTTGGGAATAATCCCACTTTCTGAAGGTAATGATGTACGTGCTTAATCGGCGCATGAGAAAGTGTTATAAAGGTAAGCGGTAAGTGATTTGAAGGGTTACTTCACACCCAGCTTCATATATTCTTTCATCTCTGGAATAAATGCCGCCTCATCACAACCACTTAGATGAAATTCAAAAGAGAATTTGTATTAAAAGTGCAGATGAAAGAAAACTCTTGATTTGAAAGCATTTCCTATGTTTCCATCTTGAACATTCTAGTTCAAGTTTTGAGTTTGATGCAAATGAATTTGTCTTTGATTGCTTACCGTGATTATAATTCTGCAGGTTTGGCTATACGTAGGGTCTAGACTTACTGAGGTACTGAGCAGACACACAGTCAATTAAAGGGAATCTATAGTGTAATTGTAATTTATGGTGTTACCCTTTATGGTGATAAAGAAAATAATTATTTACACCATTGGGATACATTTGCAAAGCCAAAGGGGCTACTTTATCAAATATTGAATTGCTGAAGATTCTTTAGGATTCCCCAGTTCAATGTCTGATAAAGCAGCCCATTTATCAAAACTTTCCTAACTGTCGGAACTATTCTTATCTATTTAAATGCTAAGTATGTGCACCTTTAATCCCTATTAACAAATAAACTAGTGTCTGTGCATGTTCCTCAAATGGATTATGTCATGGTTTTGATGGTAGAGTTTCTATTACACTGTGTATAATGCAAGTCATTAATTCTGCCATTTATTAGTAAAAAAAAAATGATTCTTGAACCAATTAATTTATTTTTATAGTAGCAATATTGGTGAGTAGGCAGGCATCTCAGGTAATTGTGCCTGGCCATGTGCTTTTCAGAAGGAAAATGCTTTTAGTTAAGTCATTGTACCTCCTACACAATGTAACTGAAGGAGTCGTGACTTTTTACTATTGGGTGCTGTTCTTATCGCTACCACTAGTTGGGGGTCATTTTTAGCAATGCAGGTGTCAGGGAGCTTTTATGCAGTTACCATCCTATTGGTTTGCTGATCGTCCTCTGTGGGGGAAATGGAGGGATGATATGACTCCAACTTGCATTGCAGCAGTAAAGAGCAAATGCAGTTTATAAGAGCACACGCCACATGGCTGAGGGCACTTGGGAAACTAACATGTCCAAAATATGAAAATAACTGTTGAAAAATGGATTTTAATTTAAGAGTGCTCTTAACTGGTGTGTTTAGTCAAAAAAACATGTAAAAAAAGGTGGTAATGTCTGTTTTAGGACTTCACATTTTGTACTTACGTTCATAAATGAGCCCAATTGTCTTTTGCATGCAGTAGGCAATGTTTTTCCTCCTCGATGGATATAATGGGGTGTCTACAAAAGCGAAGTATCAATTTAACCTTTTTATTCATTCTCTTTTAGTGTTTGTCCTTGGAACATGGATCTGCCTACTGGTCAAAACATTGATCTTTAACTATTTTCTCAGCTTATTACCTCCAGACCTGTCCATGGTAAAAGGCCTTTGGTTTTATTATGGGTAAGTAATAACAGAGGAACAGAAGATATGGTGAGGTTTTGTGTTATTTTGTTAAAATAAACAAAGTTTTAATATACAGGTGTGGGTCCTGTTATCCATAATGCTCAGGACCTGGGGTTTTCTGGATAATGGATCTGTCTATAATTTGGATCTTCATACCTTATGTCTAATAGAAAATTGTGTAAACATTAAATAGACCCAAAAGACTGGATTTGCCTCCAATAAGGATTAATTATATCTTAATTTGGATCAAGTACAAGCTACTGTTTTATTATTGTAGAGAAAAAGGAAATCATTTTTAAAAAATTTGGATAATCTTCTGGAAAATGATTATACATACACATTATTCCGGCAGTCACTGGCCAGGACAATAATAAAACAGCAAGCAAAGGAAAACATATGCAATTATTTGGCAATATAATGGTAGAGAAATACTAATCATGCCAAAACAAAACATGCAGTTTTCCAGAGGCCACTCACTACATTGTCTGTGTATAGATCTCTGTCAGTCAAACAAACATTGAAATCAGCATCTCTATTCAGCTATAATCTCTGACAACTGTGAAAAATACACAGGATCAGGCTTAAATCCCAGCTGTATATGTCGGCTGATAGCTGCTTTTATTAGCAGGTGCAGGAGTTCACAATAGAATTATTGGAATTATATAAGAACAACTCCAATATAAGGTGTTGGAATACTTTGCAACCCGCTCATAGAATCCAACTCTGTTGTTGATTTATTCAGGGGCTGCACTTGATGGCATTACCTTCCCACTGCCTAGATTGGTATTAACCAAACATCAGAAGTCAGAATCGAATGTGCAGAGAACATAAACCACCTGACAGATATTGCTTTCAACTGCAATTACATAATCACATAGTTAAGTTGAGTTAAAAAAAAAAGAGAAAAGTCCTTCAAATGTGAACCCTACAAAAGAACAAATGACTTGCAAACCATGGAACATTGTTATACAGAGGCCTATTGATCAAAGGACAGTTTTAGTGGTTTTAGATGTGTTTGAAACCACAACTAAACTCACTTTCTGTAAAACCACAAATATCATGACATTTATTAAAAGATCCGAATAAAAAAAAGAATGAACGGAAAATAAAGCTGGCCGATGTGCTTAAAAATCCAAAAATGTCTAAAATTCTGAATTGATTTAAAATGGACCAATAGGATCAGTGCAGCTTCCACTGACTTCTATAGGACATTGACATATTTTAAATGGCAACGTTTTGTATTGGGGGTTTTACACTTAACAAAGCTCAAATTTTTAGAGCTTTAAAAAAAATTGAAAAACCACAAATTTTTGGAGATTTGTGGAAAAAAATAACTAAATTCAGTTGTTAGTAAATGGGACCCTTTCGAACTAACCAAACCCGCCCTTCTTTATTTTTTATTAGTAAATGGGACCCACAATGTTTATTTACATCATTTGGCAAAAAAATCCCTTGCCAAATTATCTTGTCCAAATTGTCTTTGGGTGAATAATAAGATCAGTGAAATCTGTAAGCACCACTGCCTACTGAGCCCTAGGGGGCAAACATTAAATTAGGGTAAACATACCAAGCATCTATTGAGGGAAGACTTGTAGGAAAACCTTTTGAATACTAATTGCAAAACATTTCTATTTATCTTGAAGAAATAGGTCAGCTTCCTTCTAAAGCCAAACAACGCCAAACAAGTGGATCTTCCCCTGATATGGCACTAACGGTAGGGCTATATTGGGGGTGATTCAAACCTTTGGCCCTATAGCCAAACGATCGGATTATGAAGGGGGCAATGGGCTCTGACAGGTCTACCGGGTTAAAATCAAACCTGATATCATGGCCAGATATTGATTGGGAAAACCCATCTGAAGCCCCCCATACATAGGCAGATGTCAAATTGGTCTAAACGACTGATATCGGCAACTTTATCTGCCCATATATGGCCACCTTAACAGTTGAGGACCACTTCATTGCTGATCTCCAAGATCCAAGCTTTACAAAGGTAAAACTAGTCATAATAAGCTTGGGGCATTTGAAAAGGCAGATAACAATTAAAACTTGGAACAGGAACAGATAACAATTACAACTTGGAAAACCCTTCTCCAAATAGAAGTGAGTTCCTCATCTCAATAAGGGCTAAGCAATCACTTATTTACCTAGATTAATCAAGTGCAGACTTCTTGTCTTAATGAAACCTAATGGCAAGAACTTCCTGGTTTCAAACTAGGGAACTGTTGCATTACAGTCACTGCTCCTTCTGATTGAGCCACAGGAGGCAATATGGTGACAACCTAACTCTAACAGGATGCCTTCTGTTTTAAAGCCTCCATGCCCATTGTGAGAGTTACTCACCCTTGTGGTCTAGTAGTGCGGTGGGGATGCCCGCCACTCAGCTCCTCTTCTTTTGCCAGCTAAGTTCCTAGTGTGTGAGCGGCCAGCTGCAGGCAAATGCTCATTTAATGGCTATTTAAACCTGCTTCCCAGACTCCACCTTGCTGGATAATTGGCCTTCCTGCCAACTCCTAGCCCTTGTTACTGAAGAGTTGTTCGTTGATCCTGTTACTGTGTCCCTGTTCTTGTTCCTGTTCCTGATTCGGTAACCTTGTTCTTGTTTCTGTCTTGTCCTATCCTGTTACTGTACACTCTAGTATCTGATCTCCCAGTTTAGACCTTGGCCTGTTAACTGGCTCTGCCTGCTTGTCCTCATTTTCTATCACCTGCAGAGGTTTGTGTATGTTTTTTCTTTATTAAACTAAAAGTTACACAACACATCGGCTCCTATCCGTTAATCATAAGTTAATCCTTACACCTGTCCACCTTCTTGAGCCCATTTTTGAATATTAAGATGGAAGCTCAACTTGGCCAATCTTTCTTTATAACTGATACTTTGCATACCCTTTATTAGCTAATAACTGATTATTACCCTTCTTGAGCATTGGAGACCACGTTCCTCAGTAGGGTTACAATGGACTTTCTAGTTCAACTGCATATAGAATATAAATGCTCCTTCCACACTGTGATTTGTGATTTGTTCCAAGTCATGTTAAAAATATGGAGCTGAAATTAGTTTTGAGTCCACAGGAGTGGAATGGGGGCTGCCACATTGTATCCACTTGATGTCACTTCAGCAGGAGATAATGCTCCCAACAGCCAAATATTTGCCTTTAGGGGCTATACTAACATTTGCATAATGCAGGACCTTGCAGAACAAACAGTGGTGGGTTGAAATGAATGAAAGTTTTACTACCTCAAGCACAAAGGTGCTTTTTCTTCCATTTTATTATTATTTTTTTTGTATGTGCCAGGAACAAATAGCAATTTAATGTATGTGCCCTGAACTAATGCATTTTGCTTTGAGTTTCAAGCGTGCGGAGGACTAATAGACAAAATGTATAATACAGAGCAGAAAATCCAAAATAGGCAAAAAACAATTTTTAGCAAGATCAAACAATGGCTTTCATCTTCATACATTAAAAGGCATAGAGAACACAAACCCACATTCATTCCTCAGTCATAGTAATAGTATTTAATCTGCTATAGAATGCTTTTAGAATGATTACACATCTGCAATCAGCTGTATATTGGAGTAATTGTAAAGTTCCCTAAATAGGCATTGTGTAGAGAACAAACATTTTGCTTAGATTTTCTCAAACATTTGAAGGGTTTCTCCACATATCACAAAATTATTGTTTCTTGCATGAACATTCGTGGGCGTCTAAAAAATCCATCTAGTGCACAATTCTATATTTTTTCTTTCCCAGAAACCTATTTCAATCCCACTTTTCAGTTATAGAATCGGCGTGCCTAATTTTAAGTCCGTTCATTGTTGAGCGAGGTAGAATGCGGTGTAATACTTTATTCTTTAAGGTAGAAGAAATGCTAAGGGTTGGAGGAATGCAGAACTAGCAATCAGGGTTATATGAAGAACTCCCAAACCTAAGGTCGCATTTCTTGCTGGAATCAAAAGATTAATATTTGAATTGGGATTGACTATGGGGAGTGAAACGTAATTTTTAATCCCAGGGACTGCTGAAATGGTGACATCATTAATTTTTATGATGAAGTGCGATTGGTCATACTTTTAAGGCGCTTTTGGGATGGAAATCTGTAGTTAGTAAAAGTCAGCAAAGGAGTATGGAAGCCGTTAAATATACCTATGATTTAATAGGTTGAGAAGGCTAAAGTGCTGATGGCAGCCTAAACCTGTTATTTGATATTTGATCTAAATTTTTACCTTAATACTGCCTGTATAATCTGGTAAAGCCACAATCAAATTGAGCAAGTAGCCTTGTTAAATAAACAAGGTCTGTCTGAGGAGTACAGGGCCCACCAGGGCTGTTACTTCAAGGAACCTCCTTGCAAACGCTAAGGCCCACCTCCAGATGTTCTGTAGTGCTGCATATCTTTTACCTTCCTCCTCCTTAATTTGGTGGCTGTGATTAGAGAGAGGAGATGGTCCTGGTAGAGGGTTGGCAAGGTCCATGATGGCTGTTTTTTTGCCCCTCCAGCCCAATCCAACCCTGTACACCAAGTACCTGGTATGCCCTTCTAAAATATCCTCCATATGCAATGCATGGTGTGGGGTAATGATCTATTGCAGGGATCCCCAACCTTTTGGACCCGTGAGCAACAATCAGAAGTAAAACGAGTTGGGGAGCAACACTAGATGTTCTTGGGGTGCCAAATAAGTGCTGTGATTGGCCATTTGGTAGCACCTATATGGATTGTCAACCTACATTCAGGCTCTGTTTGGCAGTGCACCTGGTTTTTGTACAATTAAAACTTGCCTGGAATTCAAAAATAAGCACCTGCTTTGGGGCCACTGGGAGCAACATCCAAAGGGTTGGAGAGCAACATGTTGCTCACGAGCTACTGGTTGTTGATCACTGATCTATTGCATAGATTCTGTAGAGGAGAAAATGGGTTCTCTAAAATTCTTCATATGGTGGATGTCAAGGGAATTGCTTTCTGTCTGTATGGTGTGATATAATAATTATGGTGTGCACTGGCGTAACTACCATGCAGAAGAGGGTGGTAAATCGGGAGGTCAGGGCCACAGGGTCCGTTATATGGAATTTACTTCTCCTGACCCCTTATACCTTCTAATTTGCACTATTCACTGCCACAAACAAGCAAGCAAGTGGGTGCTCAGGCTGCTGGCAGCAGGGTGGGAGGAAGGAGCCAAGAACCCAGTGCACCAGGACCTCTGAATTCTTTGTCACGGGATGGTCCCAGTTAATGGTAGGTAAACCACTGATGATGATAGGAATGAAATTGGCTTTAGGCAGAGGCCCCTGGTAAATTGCAAAACATAAGGTTACAGTATGCAGTCACATGGTATTTTTATGCTTTCTTTGTGGCAACAGTTTGGAGAAGATTACGGTTCATGAAAAGGTTATATAGGAATGATATTTGTAGAAAATACTGCACATATTTCTAGGAATGAATCAGTAATCGCTGGAACATTTTCAAAATGCATTGAAGTTAATGGATGTTCTTTATGACAACTTTTTCTTTGCCGAATATATTGGAATCAGAGGGTGTCTCTTTGCAGCATGTTTTCTCTCTGTGTTTTGCTTGTGGTGAAGTTTTGCAGCAGTTTGGCAAGAATATTTTCCAGTGGAAAAATGTGTATTTTTGTTGTGAATCCATGTATGCCAAACAATTTCTACATATTTCTCCAAATACTTTGGCAGTATACCTTTGCTTGAAATTCTATTTTTTATAAAAAGTATTCTACATAGTATGCCGCTTAAACTACTCAATTAACTTTTTGTAAATTTTAATTATCATTAATTAATTTTCTCAATGACGTGTTATTGATTATACTTTTGTAATGAATTCATTGTCATTGGTATTTATTGCTAGGGTAGTTATTGAGCCCTTTTACATGTATTAAATATTGATGACTAACAAAGTTTTGAATTTTTTTTATTTACTTGCAAATGTATGTACAGGTATAGGATCCAATATCTGGAAACCCTTAAACCAGAAAACTCAGATTTACAGGAAGGCCATCTCCAATAGACTTAATTCTAATCAAATAAAAATGTATTCCCCTTTTCTGAGTAATAATAAAACAGTAGCTTGTACTTGATCCCAACTAAGATATAATTAATCCTGATTGGAAGTAACACAATTCTATTGGGGTTATTTAATATTTACATGATTATCTGGTAGACATAAGGTATGGAGATCTAAATTACAGAAAGATTCCGTATCTAGAAATCCAGATCTTGAGCATTCCGAAAAACACCAGCTCTTGTACTTTATTATCTGCTTGTCCCTTTCAATTTTACTGCTTGTCTTGACTACATGTACCATTGAATTAAAGTTGAAGTCAACAGTTCTCGTCGTCAAGTCATCCAGGACTCCAGTTTCCAAAATGGCTTGAATGTTGTGTGGTTACAGAGAATCCCATTAGGCATTGGGGGAATTAAAGTCATGGTTAATGGAGGCAGACTACAATTAACATTGTTAGAAAATCAATGATAATATTGAAAATAACTTTGAATTACATTTGCTTTCATTAGGACGTCTTTGAAAAAAAATATTTGGGTGGGATTCTGCTGTAAGAAAAAAAAATAATTAATAGAAAAATAAAGAAGAATGCAAGTAAAGAAGACATATTTAGACAACCGACCAGGGGTTTTACTACAGAGGAAGCAGCCCAGGAGTTATAGGGGCCCCATTAGGCCATAATTCATATAGTTAAATAAATATTAACAGGTCAACCTCTAGACATTTTTTGGGCCTGAAAAATAATTTGCTGTGGGGCCCATCAATATCTTGTTACGCCACCCCCAAAGATAGATTTATTAGTAAATTTAACGGTGAGTACTGTTGGTAATTTTCCCTTTGGAGATTATTCATATGATCCGGCTGTGCATGTTGGTGGCCCAGGAATAGCAGATAGCATTTCCCCCCGTGGTACTGAATCAAATTACTGAACCAGGAAGAACTGTCGACATCCACTTTTTAAAGCGAGCGTTTGCTTGACCCACTTAATCTCTAGCAGTGTCATCACAATACTATCTCAGGCTGTGGAGTGGTGAGCGCTGACAAGCGGAACGAGTTGTCTTAGCCCCTGCATTCATCTGTCACTGTAAAACTGCGTCCTGATCCTGCCGTGAATGGAAGCCAGATAGTGGATATATATCGATGGCAATCAATTTAATTGAAACTTCAAGTAACAGTGAAGAGGCTGTAAAATAGCTAGGGTTTTTTTTGGAGAATGTATTTTGGGAAACACAAAAAAAGCAGAAAAAAAAGAGCTGGTCAGACATTTTGCTGGGAAATGGAATTGTTTATGTTGTACTGACAGACAGCTCCATTGTCTTCTGAACGTCAAATACAGAACATTTTCATCTGTCCATTCTAATTGGTTTCCCTGCTGAAAGAGAAACTAAACTCCATACTGTATTTGAAGGATTAGCTGAGCCAAATGAGACAGTACAGTATGAGGGTTTTGTTGTTTGTGTGCCCAGAACATTCCTTCTCTGTATATTTGTATTTATACATATGGGTAGGAGGTGCCATATTGATTCCCTTAGACAGTACAGTAAGAGTGTAATGCTTACTGTGTGCACAGGACATTTCTTCTCTGTATATTTGTATTTATTCATTTGGGTAGGAGGTGTCTTATTATTTTATTTAGACAGTACAGTATGAGGGTATAGCTTACTGTGTGTCCATAAATCACCAACAGCCTAGCAGTGAATCTACTTTTTCTATTCACTTTCATTCAAGCTGATAAATTTCAAATGATGCAAAATCTCTGAAAAACACAGGATTATTTTCAGTTTGCTTGAATGGTGATTTTTCCTTGACTTCTATGGTATCTCAACAGGTTTCATTTTTAATTCTTCACATTTGCTTTAAAATATATCTCGGTAAAACATCAGTAAAGGGTTCATTGATTAGACGATCTCCAACTTCCAGTTGGAGTGTACAGTTAAAGGAATAGTTTACTCATACAAGTTGTTAGAAACTTGAAATGAAATAATGTTATATCCTGAAATGCAATTTTTAGTGAAGTTGGTCAAGCAATTTTCATGGACCATCACACTTGCTCATTTGTGTTACAAGACTGGTAAATTAGTTCCCCAGAAATATTTAGCAAGCAGTCCCCTAGTGTTATAGACACCTAACTGGGTCCTACAGTTAGGAGGGGGAACTGTTTTCTTATCCTGATTTAAGCCCTTGGTGTTCTCACAGTGACCAGTAGATGGCACTGTGCTAAAGTATAAAATCTTTGTGAGCCATGTGCTTAGGGCCCATCTTGTGCTGACTCAAGCCTGAGCAGGCAGGCATATCTTGAGTGGAACCTAGACAGGTCAGATCTAGTAAAGATAGGCTACTTCCTGTTATAGGTCACTCTAGGAGTGATAGACAGATTATTTAGTTGAACAGCTTGTGGCTCCTCCGAGGATTGTGAGTGGTATTATTATCCTGGGTACTAATTGCCCAGAGTAGGGACTAAGTGGCAGATTTACTAAATTTACATGAATGATTCGAAATTCGATCAAATTTTCAGAAAGATTCTAATTCGAATTTTTGAATATTTTTGAACACCCTTCGACCATCGAATTTTGAAAAAATTCTATTCAAATATTCGAATATTCATCAGTCAAATTACTTGCCCTTTAAATTTTTATTCGACTGCCTAGTTTGGCAGATTAAACCTACTGAATTGCTATTAAACCCTATGGGAAGCTCCCATAGGGTTTTCTTTTAGCATTTTTAGATTGAATAAAAAAAAACGATCAATGGTTAAACTTGTTCGAATAGTTGGATTCGAACGATTTAATCGTTTGATCAAATTTTTTTTATTCGATCGCTATTTGAATTTGAAGGTTTCAAGTTTGACCACAATTTGATTGGTGAATTTACCCTCAAAATCGACCAATAGTAAATCTGCCCCTAAGTGTACAGACCTAGGGATAAGAGTTTCCCCTCAGATTCCACTTTGGGAAAAGGCTGAAAGCTGGGTGTACCTCCTCAAGGATACATATATGGTCATCATCTACAAGGTGACCCATACTGACAAAAGGTGTTGTGAGTATTTGCCTATCCATTGTTGATCCTGTAAGCTGACACCATGGTTGAGGAGGTTCCTGCAAGCCAAGTATTAAGGCAAGCTCCTTAATTCAGGTACTCTAGGAGTAAATGAAAATGGCAGTGTGAGTCAGTGCTGCAAGTTATACTATAGCAAGTGTGCCGTATTTGTCCAGTCTGTTCAATTAAATATTTTCATTGGAAAGTAAGAACCACTGGTGACTGTTTTAAGTAAATTACCCCACACTGGTATTGCACAGTTAGCCTGTATTTTCACAATTTTTTGGTGAAGGGAAACAGGTCAGACTCCTGCATCACTAGAACCTGAATTCTATTCGAGTTAGCCATAAGGGATCAAAATGATTTCTGATGTCCAACATTTAATTCCCAAACCAGTTAATGTGTAGTTTCCCCTACTGTTGCTGTTATAACTGCCCTACCTATCAGGGAAGGTTCCCACTAGATGTTGGATGTTGGTGGGAGTCACTTCCATTCAGCCACAAAATCATTAGTGAGATTGGGCACTGATGTTGGGGATCAGGCCTGGCTCACAGTTGGAGTTCCAATGCATCCTTCCAGTATTCAGTTTTGTTGAAGTCAAGGCTCAGTGTAGGTCAGTTAAGCTCTTCCACTTTGTGCTGAGAAAGGAAAGGGCCTTCCTCAAACTGGAATCAGGAGCTGTAGTACAAACCACGGAAACATCCCCAGCCTTTTAGTCCTCCTCCACCAAACTTTATCATTAGCATTATGCATTCAGGCAGGTTGTGTTCACCTGGCATCCACCAAACCCAGACTTTTCCATCAAACTTCGAAATGGTGAATGCCCTTTATCATCTGAGAGGACTTTTTCACTAGTCTAGAGCCCAATGACTTTTACACCAATCCTGTTGATACTTGGAAATGTCCATGACATTGTTAGTGTTTTTGCCTCTGGACACCCATGCTCCATATAGATATATCTAATGGTGACAGTGATCTGGAGACAGTTTGGAACTCCA
The DNA here is from genome assembly GCA_024363595.1 of Xenopus borealis. Classification (NCBI taxonomy): domain Eukaryota; kingdom Metazoa; phylum Chordata; class Amphibia; order Anura; family Pipidae; genus Xenopus; species Xenopus borealis. Next base: position 149,442,642 of record CM044437.1, read on the forward strand.
AATGATGACATGGACAGAGTGTCTACATCACTTAATAATGTATTTAAGTACTATTTTAGGCAGTATAACTTCTTTTAAAAACTTATGCTAAGTAAACAACATTTTGAACATCACAAATGAATTTCTTCTTGTAGAATTAGGAAAGGACTCTTCTCTTCTGGAAGGCTTTATATGTCTCAATTTCCTAATTTCCTAAAGTCAGCTAAAAATCATCTAAAATTAAGGGGTTATTTATTAAACTCCGAATGATAAAAACTTGACAAATTCAAGATTTTGTACTATAAAATCGAAATTTTTAGTGTAAAAAAAAAAGACTACAGTTTTCAAGACTTATACCCCGATGCTGCAAAAAGTCAGTATCCCAAAATCTGCCATGTCAGTCCTGTTAAGTTTGTTTGTAAGTCAATGGGAGAGGTCCCTATCCTATTTGGACGTTTCTTTGGTCTGCACTGGAATTAGCCCAAAAATCCAACTATTTCGGCCTTTTCGGGCAAAAATCTGGATTTATTTCCCCCCAAAATGGATTCACACAGCTTAATTGGGATCAAGTACAAGATACTGATTTTTTATTACAAAGAAAAAGGAAATAAGTGTTATGAAATTATAATTATTTGCTTAAAATGGACCTTATGGTAGATGGGCATCCCGTAATTTGGAGATTTCTGGATTATGGTTTTCTGAATAATGGATCCCATGCCTGTATGGAAAGATGTTTCATTATGCAGTTTTCAACTGCAAATTTCCTTTAAATAAGACATTTATTTTATTACATATATATATATTTCAGTATTGTAATGTAAAAAAAGGATTCCAGAGGAAGCACTGGCAGGGATGTGTTCACCTAGGAAAACATGAATGTATCAAAACTGTCCTTATGTCAGATGAATATCAGGGAAGGAATGCAAATAAATTATTTTTCCCCCCCAAAATTCCAAAGCATCCATGAATAAAAATACAAAGTAATTATTATTTGTGTTGTATGTGGCCTCCACTTTTTTAGAGTTACTGAAACATTTCTGAATATTTTGTGGCCCTGAGGTTGATTTGTTCCCAAACTACTTGAACCTTTATAAAATAATACAATCTACAGCTCAGGCTATCAAGTAGCTCCCTGCCAGCCCCAGAGATATTATGTTTTTAGGTTGCTCTTTGACCAATGACAGCTGTATATCCTCCAGCAAAATCGTTCTATTGAACCATTCAATTCGAAAGATTCGAATGATTTCCTTAAAAAAATGTGATTTCTCAAAATTTGTATAAAGCCTCTATAAAAGTAATAGGAGGTCACGCATAGGCTAAAGCAGCAATTCAGCAGGTTTAAGGTGGCAAAGGGTTGAATTTAAATTTTTTAAAGAGACAGTACTTCGATTTTCGAATGGTTGAATTTTTCAATTTTCGACAGTCAACGTATCCAAAAATTTGAATTTTTTTAATTTGAATTTTCACTTCGACCCTTGATAAATCTGCCCCTTAAAGGGGTTGTTCACCTTCCAATCACTTTTTTCTGTTCAGTTGTTTTCAAATTGTTCCTCAGAAATAAAGACTTTTTTCAATTACTTTCCATTATTTATCTTTTAATATTTTTCCAAAATCTAATTTTTAAGTTGAATGTCGGTGCCTGTGGTGTTTGAGTCTGACAGCTCAGTAATTCAGGCTCAGACTCTCTGGAGTATTAGCAACTATTGTATTAATTCTAACAGCTGCCTGTATTGAAATTCAGAGATTCTACTCAGCAGGGACAAAGATAAAAAATGTATTCATTAAATGTATCAGTTTAGAACAGTTGGGGGGTCGGCGAACCCCCCTACCAGAGCTGCTGTAGAAGGTAAAAAATGACACTTTACACTTCAATATTAGAAAAACGGTTACAAATAGAAAATAGACAGTAATTGGAAACAGTCGTTATTTCTGGTGATCTATCTGAAAACAACTATTTGTTTGAAGGTGAACAACCCCTTTAACAGGTCCCATTTCTGTACTAGAAATAAAACCAAAGCAGAACTTGAAGCAGGTCAGCCCATACTCAGATAGTCAATCAGGGATTAACCAGGATGTAGCTAGCAACAGGCCCGTGTCATACACGGATATCAATGCAGTACCAGTGGGAAATAAGAAATCAACACTGTGACTCCCTCAATCTAAGATTTTCCTGGAACACCTGACATTGAGTGGGCAAGAGCTAGAAAAAGCTTGCTCTGAGCATGGATTCAAGGCAGCTCTGAAGCCATAAAACCCATACCTTTGTTGTACTGAATGGTCATGATTTTCTCCCTTGTCCTCTGGCTAAGTGTGGTAAATTTGTGGTTTCTCATTCTTTATTATATTCTTTATGCAATGCTTACTTTGCTCTTTGCCTGGGCAGGGTAATTCTCTTCTAATTTATTTTGTTTGTACCTTACCATGCTCATACTCTTGGCAAGCCACATGTAGGTTCCCACCTTGCCCCCTGACTCCACATGGTACATCTGTGGCTACTCAGTCTGCATGTTCCACAAATCATGCACTCTCTCTGGGCAGGGTACCTCTCTGGATGCTTAGTTTTCATGAACTCACTTGTTATTTAATACAGTGTATATTGCGCAAATTCACTAAAATGACAGAAGTAATGATACAAATGATCCAAAGGAAGTAGCAGCAAATCCAGGGTAAATATGAGCAGGTATTCACCTGTGTCTTATTTACATCATGTTTCCCTCCCTGCCCAAATATCTCCTTCAGATCCCACTTATGGGCTTACTTATCAAAAATCGACTTTGTGAGGTTTAGAGGTTTTTTTTTTCTACTTCAAATTAACTCACAATTAAAAAATCTCGTGTTTGTTTATTTATTAAAAAATCAAATATAAAATACTTGATTGAGTACAATCCTAAAAAAAAAATTGAATACCCTGAATTTGTTTTCAAGCTCAAAAGAACTAAAAAAACTCGAAACTCTCATATGAAAAAAACAAAAAGGCTTGCATTTTACCCAGGACAGCTCCCATTGACTTCCACATGAACTCACAAGCTTTTAGGGGCCTTTTAGGTATTTTACACAAAATAAAATACTTTCCAGTTCATATGCATATTCAACCAATAACTCAATCTTTGTTCTTCCAATACCAGAGCCAACTGATCTACTTACAGTCTAAATAGATATGATACTCGCTTTGTATTGTGCCTCAACTATAGTAGGACAAATTAATCCAAATAAAGGACAGCAGTATACTGTTTCTTCTTCATCAACTCTCTTAAAACTGCACAAGTTAGTTTTTTTTATTGGCTGGACCCTACTTCCTGGACAGAGAGCTTAATATGGGACCTATGTGAAGTTTTATTCAATTGAACCTTCTCTTTAATAAAATGAAACTTTTCAATTTCAGTTGGACTTCCAGAAACCTTTGTTAAAGAAGCAAAAGCAAACAAACCACTAATCAAAAGTCTAGGAGTTGAGTTAATATCCAAAAAGGTAAAATATCCAGTTTTAGGTGTGATTTGAGGCATTAAAAATATTTCTATTCTGCAGTGACGGAACTGATTTTGCCTCTCAGCTGTAGATGTAGTTCTACCTTAAATTCTAGGTCAGGCTAGGATGCCTTGTCTACTCAAATTCCGATTTAAATTTCTCTTCTTTGAATTATTATGTACACTTCTGGTTAGAAGGCAGCGCCGGTGAGTTAAGAGAGGAAAGCGGCCAACTTTACTCTATTTTTAAGCTGCAGGCTCTTTAGAATGTTGAAGTCATATCTCTTGGCTCAGCATATGGAGGTCATTGTATAATGTATGCCATTTTTTAGTATCACTAAAGAAAATTATTTTACTGCGCATATACTTCTAAATTCTGCTGCGTCTGAAAACTCTAAATATCTATGGTGGAAAAACAGCACCATCATCATCGCTGCTCCATCTTGCCCAACTCCTAAAATAGAGAGAACGACTGTATTTACTTTCAATATCTCCTCAAATAAGTCTGCACCAGGTTGCAAAAGAAGCATTTTTCATTCCGTAGCTAACTTTCCTTAACATTTGCACAGTTTATTAAAAAGAAGAAAAAAAAAGACTTTAAGTTGACGAGACAGATGGAAAAGCCAGCATGCATTTAAAAATAGCATATTCTTTGTGCTTCATAAAATATGCCAAGGTTTAGTTGTGTGAGTATAAACTATCATCAGTTGTATTTTTTTTATTTTCTTAATTAAAAACTTATGTGTAGAGTCTTGGCAGCTGAATTGTGAGTTAATACTCGTACATTAAATAATGAATTTAAGGAGAAATCCACCCAAAACCTGTTTGTGAATAAATAAACTTCATATACAGTGTGAGCAGAGCATATTACAATGAGTGCACCTTCCAGCTAGGTTTCCAGTAGGGTGGTTCTCACTGCTACCCAAAGTGCTTCTTTTTTTCTAGATAGGGTTTGGAGTCCACTAAAATGTGCTACCATACAGAGTTTTATGCTGCAAGATGTTGTTTATTCTATTGTGAGATGAAGAGGTTAGACTATAGTAAGACAAGAAGAAGACCAGAATAGTTTCCCAGGGTATGAAGGGGTAAGTAGTGGACCTGGTCCTTAGTGGTTTTGAGGGACACTAGACACCCCCCTTTCGTATTCCATGTATGGGCTTACTTATAAAAAAATCAAATTTAGAGGTGTTCTACTACTTCAATTAAACCCACAATTTAAAAAAACTGGAATATTTTCTTATTTATTAAAAATCCAAATATAAAAAACTTGAATACCTTGAATTTGTGCATTTTCGAGGTCAAAAAAACTAAAAAGTTGAGGCTAGGACAACTCCCATTTTCTTCTACATAAACTCTGCTGAATTTTACATTACAGTTTTCATGTATCAAAAATGTCAAACATTTGAGTCTTTAAAAATATCATTCCGTTTTTGTGCAAAAAAAATAAAAATGGTGGCAAACATATGAAGTCAAACCTTGATAAATCACCTCCTCAAAGAAGCAGTGTTATGAAATATTTTAGGAAGAGCAGGGAAACGCTGGTGACATTTGAGAGTTTCAGATAAATGATGAAAATATCAGCCTTTCTTCCATGAAAAGAAAAAGAATTTTTCATAGGGAAAATGCTACCCAACTGGGATTCTTCTTGCTCTTCATAAGAACCAATGACATTGGTTGACATATGGTGCAAGCTCCAGTTGGAGTTTTCAGTTTGAATACTGAAAATCCTGAAATCCACAAAGGATCAGTCTGACCTGAATATTCCTGCCTTCATCTTCTGACTGTATCTACTAGTTCAAGCTACAGTATTGTCCTTGTCTGAAACAACTACCTTCATGCTGAGGTCTGCCAAATATATATGCAGACCTGTTGACCTACACTTGTTTTTGGAAGGCACTTACATTTTGGACAAGGCCCGACCGTCATCCAGTAGATTGGGTTGGTGTGTTTGTAAGGAACCTCAAGGCTTTAGCTAATGTGTTGTCTGGTGAACTGATCTATCACAGTTAAAATAGTGAATGAAAACACTTACTTGCTCCTTACTCACAGCCTTGGTACTACCCCTGTTGGTCCGTGTCAACTTATTTGTTTTCACTGTGCAGCCACCTGCCCTCAAAAAGACAGCAGATAGTGCTAATGCCACAATTACTGTACATGTTCCTTAAGTTTTGAGTTACTTGTGTTAGATATAACATGAAATGCTTTATAAACTTTAATGAAGATCTTTAAAAAAAGCCTTTCAACCCGCAAAAGCCCCAGAGCTGAATTTTCACCATTGCTAAAAGGCTGGAGTACGCCACAGAGAAAGCAGCACGAATCAAATAAAACAAACTCAGCAATAGCCCCTGCTGTGCCTGTAAATTGCTGAATCATTATACCACATAGTTAAGGTGCTGTAGCTAATGGTTTAATAATTATGAACTAACATCTCATTTATACACGTCAAGATTCATAAATGGGATGGAATTGATTAGCTCGCAGTCTTGCCCCGAGGCTACGGTTTTAAAAGGAGCGAAAATAAAAAGCGGAAAATAAAAAAAAAAACGATATTTCTTTTACAGAAAATATATATAATTTAGAATACATTTAAAATTCTGTTTTTATTTTTTCCTTTTGTATTTCCTTATGAATGCATCAAAGAACACTCTCTGGATATCCATTTTTTCATTAAATAGATAAATGTAGTCTATAATAAGCTCATGATAATGAGCATTGGGCAGCATGGTGGCACAGCGGTTAGTATTGTTCTATTCATCCCTGGGGGTTGACAACCAAGGAACTATCAGCAAGGAGTGTGTTTGTTCTCCTCATTTGGTCTGCCTGGGTTTTATCCAGGCACTCTGGTTTCCACTCATACTCCAAATAAAAAATATAGGTTAGTTGGCCCCTGAATTCTGAGGAAACTAACACTGAAAAGAAAACACGGGTAACAAAGTTTTACATAGTATAATGAAATTAGATCTTTTAAAAGCATTCTGGTGCCAGAGTGAATTAATTGGTTAAGAAGTTGTAATTATAAGAATGATAAATAAAAATAATGAATGGCCTCAACTGCCTAATTTTATGGTTAACATAACTAGGACGAGACCCATGGGGTTGTTGGCAGGTCTGGCAGGAGCCAGCATCATACAGAGGGCCCATCAGGTTGCCGATTATCCCCTTGCCCCCCACCATAGAAGCAACACCCCTCCATTTGCCCAAAGCTGCCACCACCACCAATGTATAGCGTTTTTCCTTCAAGATGAGATGAGATCAGGCCAGTAGGGAAGTTTATGGAATAATTTTCATGACCACCTAAGTCTGGATTATCCTCAGTCACACTTGGCTGAGTGGCCACTCACAGATCAATACCCCATGCTCTTGTTCTAAAAGCCCTCATTGTAGTCTGCTTAGTCTACTAGTTTACCGACATCATCTTAGTCTGCAAATTCCCATACCCAGCCTTTTATGTCTATTGAGACATCAGAGTACTTAGTTATCACCCTCAGGAAACATGTCTATCTTTAAAGTTTAATTTGTGAGCATCTAGACAGCCATAACATTGTTATTTAATGTATAAACAAGTAATTTTACACTACATTTAAAGTGTGTGTCTGAGTTATCTATGACACTACAGGGTCTACAGCAGTGGCCTGCCAACAAGTGGCTCAGGAACAATATTGCTCACCAACCCCTTGGATGTTACTATCAGTGGCCTCAAAGCAGGTGCTTATTTTTTAATTTCAGGCTTGGAGGCAAGTTTTGGTTGCATAAAAATTAGATGTACAAAGCCTCATGTAGGCTGCATCTTCACATAGATGCTAACAAATCACAGCCCTATTTATAACTTATTATAACTTTTACATCTTGGTCTGGGCAATCAGTAGTGATTCTGATGACTAAACAAATGCTTGGATAATCAGTTCTATTGAGTACTGTGCTTTGTCTCAAGCCCAACTCTTGTGTTTTGCGCTCCACCCTCTGCAGCCATTGTATCCATGATTAATGCTGCATTCTCATTTTCATTCCCAGGTTTGTATTTCAGAAAGTTAGTAACACAATAGCAAGGGCTGGCCTAGTAACAACTCCATTCTCCCTCCAGCTAAAAAATGGTGTGAACCAGGTTGCATATCTGTTTTATAACTTCATGGCATATTTGTCAAGTTCACAGCACAACATTACAAATAAAGGCACGTGAGTATTAAGCATTACTGTTCCTTTAAGTCACATCACATCAATACTTGTGTTTGCCCGAGTCAAGTTGAAAGCAATGGCTAAAAGGAATCTGTGATGGTAGCGGGATTATATTATGCTGCAGGATTCACTTGAGACATGCTAATATGTTCATAACTCTCTATTTTTCTGCTGAGCTGTGCACACTGACTACAGTGCATTCCATCATATTTCCTTCAGCCTCTCTGCCTTGTACATCTCGCTTGGAGATCAATTCTTACTTTAAACAGCAGCCTCAAAAAATCCAATTCCCACAGATGGAATCCAAGAAAATTTATGAAGGAGGCGTTGAGCTGATATAAATAACGTGATTTTGGCACAGTTGACATAAGAATTACCCACAATGCTGCTCACGTGGTTGTGCTTTCGTTTGATGGTGCACGCATGGCAGCTGTCATGTCATCTTCATCATATCAAATTTATCTCATAATATCCTGGCGGAGGGGGGAATGGAAATGAATGTGCAGAGAGGGACTCTATGACAAATATATTTACATGGAGGTTGTGCAACTTCCCTCATGTAGGAGTTAGTGTTGTCACAAAGTTCTGTCTTGCATAAAAAAGGGCATAAACCCAAGGGATAAAAACATAATTATATTATATATATATATATATATAATTTATATATATATAATTATATATAAAATGGCAATTCAGCAGCTTTAAGGTGGCAAATAGTTGAATTCGGAGGATTTTCAAAGGGCCAGTACTCGGAAATTCAAAAATTCTAATTTTTTCAATTTTGGGCTATTGAATAGTTGAAGTAGCCCAAAACTACTTTGAAATTTGAATTTTTTTAAATTCAAATTTTATTTGAATATTCATTTCGACCCTTAGTAAATGTGCCCCTAAAAGTACAGTTTATTATATAATCGCTAATACACCTGGCTGGCCAGAAAACTTGCAATACTTGCAAAAGACCCGAATCTACTGGCTTTTAGTCCTACCTGCTATGGTTTTAAGCATCATGAAGAGGGTGCAGCCCCAGAGTTTGGGAACCACTAGTCTAAGTTATATGTAATAATATAGAAAGAGAACAAAACCCTTAGTAGTAAGCATTAGTGATGGACAATCTATCCCGCTTCGCAGAAAATGTGTGAATTTCCAGCGAAATTGGTGAAAAATTCGCGAAACGTTTTTTGTCGTGTTGCGTTGTTTTGACGCACATCTAGTCAATCATGTCGCATCACGTTATTTTCGGTGCGCGATTCACTGGCTTTTCGCGAATTTATTCGCCGGCAGTGAATCGCGGGAATTTGCCGCAAATTCGCGTCTGGCAAATAAATTCGCCCATCACTAGTAAGCATGCATCCCTCCCATACTGCATTACTTAGAACCCCCTCAATTTGCTTGTTTGCTCTACCTTGTTCTGTAGCGTAGTGCTGCAGGGTTGGTGGGCACCATGTGTGTAAATGCAGAGGAAGCAGACCTTGCGGCTGCAAAGGGGCACAGGAAGTATAGGGGACCCCAAAAAGAGCAATTTCAACATATTATCAATATATTTAGGACATGAAGACATAGTAGTTTGTGTAGATATCAGGGTTTTATATGAAAATATATAAGTAGTTATTATCAACCCTGATATCTACAGTTGGCAGCTTAAATATATCACAATATATATATATATATATATATATACAAGCAATGCCTGTTTTATTTAAAGGGTAAGGCATTTTAGTAGCTTAAGCCACAAAATGTCTCAATGTGTTAAATATATAGTCTGTATAAATTTTGTGGTCACAGCCTCATTGCATCGCAACTAGTGATGGGCGAATCTACCCAGTTTCGCTTCGCCGAAAAATTAGCGAATTTCCAGCGAAATTCGCAAATTGGCGAAACAATTTGCGAAACGAGTAGCTGCACTTTTTTCAAGCGCGTTGCGTCACGTAATTTTTGATGCATCACGTCATTTTCAACGCGCGTTGCGCCGTTTTCGCTGGCTTTTTGCGAATTTATTCGCCAGCCGTGAATCGTGGGAATTCGCCGCGAATTCGCCCTTGGCGAATAAATTCGCCCATCACTAATCGCAACTTTAAAAATTAGTAGTGAGCACAACGTTCCCTTGTTTATTATAGTTTATACAGGAGTAGTGGCCATCTCCATGTTGTAGCTCCCACCCTTTTCAGCTATAGTCAGGTGATCCCAGTAGTGGCCAAAAAAAGGCCAACCAAGTTTGGGAGTTTTACTTTGAAAGCAGCAAGTAAGTTGTAGTTAAAACTCAATCCCTGTATAAAATGTATAATGAAGCAATAGAACATCAGATGAAAGTTGAGTGTAGAACTGGCCATACCAGGAATGACTTTGACATAGTTGGCCAACTTGAATATATTGCAATATATGGACAAACAATTCCTGTTTTGTTTAAAGTGTAAAGTATTTTTTAGTAGCTTAAGGCACAAAATGTCTCAATGTCTTAATTATACTGATAAAGGATTGAGTGCAGAGGACCTCTTGTATTTGTCTGTATGCTTTTTTTGGTCACAGCCTCATTGCACCCCCACTTAATGGTTTTAAAAATTAGTGGTTCGCACAATGTTCCTTTGTTTGTTACAGTTTCAACGTATATCAGTAAAACAGGACAACCTCTGGATATGTATTTGCTGTGGGCACCATATTGGACCACTTCAGGGTCTCTTGCAAAGAAGAAGTGTGGTTGAGGATGGAGAAATGAGGTATCTGGAGGGGGCCAAACTTATTTCTGAGTGTTTTGTGCTCCTTTAAACTTGCACTATAACTTTATTTTCTACTGTATAAAGGCATCTCCTAGCCATATGTATAATTACAGAGAAGGAATATTCTGGGCACATAATAACCTATACCATACTGTACTAAGAAAAATTGTCTATGGCACCTCCTGCCAATGTTCTGGGCACACAATAAGCTATACCCTCATACTGTACTGTCTAAGGGAATCAATATGGCACCTCCTCCCATATGTATAAACACAAATATACAGAGAAGGAATGTTTTGGGCACACAATAAGCTATACCCTCATACTGTACTGTCTAAGGGAATCAATATGGCACCTCCCTCCTCCCATATGTATAAATACAAATATACAGAGAAGGAATGTTCTGGGCGCACAATAAGCTATACCCTCATACTGTACTGTCTAATGGAATCAATATGGCACCTCCCTCCTCCCATATGTATAAATACAAATAAACAGAGAAGGAATGTTCTGGGTGCACAATAAGCTATACCCTCATACTGTACTGTCTAAGGGAATCAATATGGCACCTCTCTCCTCCCATATGTATAAATACAAATATACAGAGAAGGAATGTTCTGGGCACACAATAAGCTATACCCTCATACTGTACTGTCTAAGGGAAACACTATGGTAGCTTCCACTCAAATGAGTACATAATATTTCTATGTCTATTTCAAGAAAATAAAAGCACAAGCTACAGGTTGCCAAGAGAAGGATCATTTTTGTTAGACACAAATATCCCCAAGTGATAACAAGGAAAGAGATTAGCACAGAGAAAAGGTATCTGTCAGTGTATTTATTACATTGCATTGATAAACATTGCTCGGCTTCATTGATTTTTTTAGGGATTTAAACACTTGGATTAAAGGTAAAGCTGACAACACAACTTCTCTAACCACTCGCCTGTCCCATCATACAAAAAAATGCTGATAAGAAAGTGAGAAGACACAGGGCGATGTGCTGAGATGGGCCAATTCCTATACATGATTGCTGACTAGTGTTTTGTTCACAGCAGTTAAGATATTCCGGTGTTGCTCTGTTTTACTAAGATTAATGTCGGCCTGGAAAATAGATGAACTTGTGCTGCCCTGGTCAATAGTTACATAAAGCCAACAGGGGATATAAAACATTTAAAGCATAAGGCAAAGTGGCATTGTAATCTCATTGGGTTGGATTTATTGTGTTAAGTAGTTATGCAAGAGCAGGCTTGATCTAATCTCATGGAGGAGAAGAGTATCCTGAGATTTTATTTTTTGCTGATACTTTAAAGTCACTGGAATACATTTTGTTACCTTATGAAAATTATAAAGGTGGAAGATCAATGCCATGAAAGCAAAGGAAGAGCAAAGCCAGGTTGGCTTCCAATCCTGTAGATCAGGGGTTCCCAACCTTTTTTACACATACGCCACATTCATTGTAAAACGAATTGGGGTGCAACACAAGCATGAGATAAGTTCCCAGGGGTGCAAAATAAGGGCTGTGATTGGCTATTTGGTAGCCACTGTGTGGACTGACAACTAAAGCAGCCAAAAGTTGCCTCCAAGCAAGGAGCACCAGCTTTGAGGTCAACTGGAGTAACATCCAAGGGACTGATAAGTAGTGATGGGCGAATTTATTCGCCAGGGCCGAATTCGCGGCGAATTCCCGCGATTCGCCGCTGGCGAATAAATTCACGAATCACCAGCGAAATTTCGCTTGGCGAAAATTTGCCGAAAAAAACGAGTCGCGCGATGTTTTTTGACGCAACGCGACGCGATTTGACTAGAAATTCGCGAATTTTTCGGCGAAGCGAATCTCGGGAGATTCGCCCATCACTACTGATAAGAAACCTGATGCTTGTGAGCCACTGGTTGGGGATCACGGCTGAAGATGTTCAACCACCATGAAGAGTTGGATTCTTGACTTGGTGCATCTCATGGACTCCTTTTTCCAAAAATCCTTTAAAAACATAAAGGAATGCATGAGTACACATGAGCATTCCAGAAGCACCATAATGTATAGGAATTTTTAAATATCCTAGAAATAGTTTCCTTATAACTTTCCAACTCAAAATTGTTTCCTGGACTTTTGAAGAATTCCAAGATGTTTTTCTTTAGTGTCTCACCTATTTGAACCATCAGTGCTGAAATGAATAGTGATGGGCGAATCTCCAGAGAAATTAGCGAATTGGCGGAAAAATTCGCGAAACGAGTCGCGCGTCATTTTTGAATTCGCCGCGAATTTGCCCCTGGCGAATAATTTCGCCCATCACTAGAAATGAAGACTAAAGTATGGTATCTGATCTATTTGGATACAACCACCAAATATAAAATGTTCTATTATATTTTCACTACTCAGGTGTTGTCTGAACCTATGAAGAACTCCCCTGTCACATTATTGGGCACTCATTGTTTGTTCCACTCCCTAATCTGATTACCATAGTCAGCTACCAGAATCAACCCATTTAATATATCAATGCTAAAAAAAGGATAATAGTTACAGATTTTGCAAACAAGTTTTTTCTCCAGTGCCTCATCTGTTTTCCATAGTCACCAGTTAGGGCCAGCTTTTTTCATGCATAATTGCTGAAAAGGAGACATAATTCGAACTGTTTTGGATACAAATGAAATATATTGTCTTAAATTCTAATTAATTGTATTGTAGCAAGAGAGGGCACACCATGTTTTTCACCAATTTGTGAACTGCATACAATAGTCTCATCCCAGGGTAAACACCCAACTCATACATTAATGCAAAAATGTAGACTATAGTCACAGCCATGAGAAAATTCGATGTTATTCTCCAAAGCATCATCTATTTATCATAGTCACCTCCATGGGTCAACCCATCTAAACATCAGTGCCACAAATAAGACTACACTATCAGGCATCTGCAAACTACTTTTACTTAACACATAAATAGTTGAAGAACATTATCTGAGAAATGCAAAAAAAAAAAAAAACTTTTTGGAAACATTTTAGTGCAGAAGATGAAAAGATTCTGCACTTCTTTAAGCAGAAGATGAAGAGGTAAGGAAAGATATAACATATGGTCAAAAGAATGTGGACTACTGTCTGTCCAACATCTCATTCCAGAACCAAGGGCATTATATCCTCCTTTTGCTGCTAAGACAACCTTAATGTTGAAACATTGTTGGTGGGATTTGCTTCAATTTATATGTAAGTGGTAAGGCACTTACATTGAGGATCAGGTCTGGCTCACACGACTGTTCTCATTCATCCCGACAATTTGATTGAGGTCAGGGCTCTGTATACCCCAGTCAGGTTCTTCCACTTCCATCTTAGCAAACCCATTCTGTATAGACTTTACTTTGGACTCTTGCTATCAACAAAGTAGGAAATGAAGATCCATCAAGAACATCATGATATTATGTGGTGGTCACAGCAATGGTGGTTGTGGCTTAAATCAACATCTGGCCATCTAGTATACGAGCCCTCACCACAATGCATATAAACATTATTGCTTTAGATCAGGGGTCCCCAAGCTTTTCTACCTGAGAACCACATTCAAATGTTGGAGAGCAAAACAAGCATGAAAAAAGTCTCTGGTGTTGCCAAATTAGGGCTTTGGTTGTCTTTAATAGTCCCTATGTAGACTGGCAGCTTACAGGATGCTCTGTTTTGCAGTACACCTGGTTTTTAGAAAACCAAAACTTGCCTCCAAACCTACAATTAAAAAATAAGCACCTGCTTTGAGGCCACTGGGAGCAACATCAAAGAGATTGGGCAAGAGCCACTGGGTGGGAATCACTGATTTAGCTTCTCATTATATAACCATGTCCCATATCATTGTACCATCATTTGAGAGCATACAATCTAATTTCCAAGAGTCAGTGTGATCAGACAATTTTTGGACGAACAAAACAAACCCCTGTGCCACCCATGTAAATGTTTATTAGACATACCAATGTCAGACAAAGTTTCAACCCAGTCAACTGAGTTCCCAAACCACTTCTAATCCTCTCTTTGAGTGCTGTATTGAAATATTATGTGTTGGGTAGGTATTTTTCCTATCAAGCTGCCAGCTTGTTTCTGTTCCTATCGCTGTGATAAATGTAATACTCTTTAATAAGACATAACCTGCTCCTATTCAAGAGAGCTGTGAAATATTTATATATATGGCATTTCCTGACAAAAAACAAGAAATATATATATATATATATATATATATATATAGAGAGAGAGAGAGAGAGAGAGAGAGAGAGAGAAGGTTCAATTATTTACATTCTTCTGACAAGACAAACTTTTTACCACATTAGTGTAATGCTATTTTTTTCTTATCTATTTGTGGGAGGTCTACCAATAGATCTAGCCATGGATTAGATACCATCCCTATGAAGGCAACATCTTTTGTGGATTTTGCCTTTCGAGAGAAGAGGGTTGGAACTAGTGCCCAGAAATTGTCTTTGAAGAAAACCATGGCCAGGTCTTGTGGGTATAATAAATGATAAGTGAGCAAGGCCCTAAATAAGGAAAAAGTTGTAATGATGTAGATCCTAAAGCAGGGATCCCCAACCTTTTGAACCCATGAGCAACATTCAGAAGTAAAAGGAGTTGGGGAGCAACACTAGCATGAAAAATGTTCTTGGGGTGCCAAATAAGTGCTGAGATTGGCCATTTGGTAGCCCCTATGTTGATTGTCAACCAACATTGAGGCTCTGTTTGACAGTACACCTTGTTTTTATACAACCAAAACTTGCCTCCAAGCCTGGAATTCAAAAATAAGCACCTGCTTTGAGGCCACTGGGAGCAACATTCAAGGGGTTGGAGAGCAACATGTTGCTCACGAGCTACTGGTTGGGGATCACTGTCCTAAGGAATGGCTAAGTCCAATAATTGCCAAAAAAGAAGGAAAGCATTTTGCTGGCAGGGCAGTGATTACAATGGCTAATGTGGAAAGCTGAAGTTATGAGTTTGATTCCAATTTTTAGGAGATTATGCCTTTAGTAACTACTTTGTACACACATTTATCCAGCAGCAGAAGGTCATTTGTGGGAAGTGTACATAAATAAATCCATTCAAGCAAAAGTGGTCATTTTACTGAAGACTGACAGATAATTAGACCAGAATGAACATTCTGCTAACTAGTTTTCCTGGGATATAACCTGTAGATGTTGATTGCTAGTAAGGCAGTGATTCCCTGAAGGCTCCCTGATATCTCCTCTCGTTTCTCTGCTGGTAAACTATTTCTTTAGAAGAGCTAATTCAATGATTTGATTTTAAAAGGACCACTTCACCTTCTTTATTCTTGTCCCTTGTGTCCTGGTGTAATGGAAATATTAAGAGATGCATTTATATTATATTTCCCTCTTGCATTGTCTTCTCTAACTTCAATTGAGGTGTTCCTGGACTGGATTGCATTGCCCACTTTGTGAAAGGTCATTCTCAGACTGTCTATTTAAAAACCCCTGTCTTACCTTTCATAGTCCTTCTGTAGTGTCACGACCCATGATCCTGCCAGTGAAATTGTAGCATAGGGAGCATTCATAGATATGAAGGGTTTAACTAACCAAAGAAGAGACCATTTTTTTTTTCATATACAGGATCCATTATCCAGAAACCCAATATCCAGAAAGCTCCGAATTACAGAAAGGCTATCTCCCATGACTCCATTATAATAAAATAATCCATATTTTAAGAATGATTTCCTTTTTCTCTGTAATAATAAAACAGTAGTTAGTATTTGATCCCAACTAAGATATAATTAATCCTTATTGGAAGCAAAACCAGCCTATTGGGTTTATTTAAAGTTTACGTGATTTTCTAGTAGGTAATAGGTCCCATATCTGTACTTTACAAAATACAAAATATCTCATTAAAAAAAAAGTTCTACAGAACATGGTCTATTGGTGGCCACAACCCATACAAGACTCTTACCTCTGGCTGCATCATTTGAGAGTGACTGAAAATGTAAGAAATAAACAGGCTGGTGGCTCAAACCATAGCTTGTGAAAATGTAAAAACCAAGTTTGAACAGAGAAGGGGGTAGGCAGTGGAGTGCGACACTTAAAGGCACATTTTAAAAAAAAAAAACATCTCTAAACTCCCATAAATTAGAAATTCAAAACGTATTAGTAAGATCGAATTTATAAAACTCTGACGAATTGAAACAACCTTAAAATTTGAATTGTATGTACAGTACAAATTATAGAGGCGGAGGTGTTGTCTAACTACAAGAAAACCATTATCAATAAGGATGGCAAGTATGGGTCGGGCAAAATCATTAAAGGGGTTGTTCACCTTTGAGATAACTTTCAGTATGATGTAGAGAAAGATATTCTGAGACAATTGCAATTGGTTTTTTATTCGGCAGCTCTTCAATTTGCATTTTAATCAATCTGGTAACTAGGGCCCAAATTCCCCTAGTAACCATGTATTTATTTAAATAAGAGTCTGGAACATGAATAGGAGAGGCCTGAATAGAAAGACGAGTAATAAAAAGTAACAATAACAATACATTTGTAGCCTTACAGAGCGTTTGTGTTTTAGAAGGGGACAGCGACGCCCATTTGAAAGCGGCAAAAAAACAGAAGAAAAAGACAAATAACTATAAATCTTTAAACAATAAATAATGAAAACCAATTAAATGTTGCTTAGAATTGGCTTAGAAAGGGCGAACCAGCCCTTAAAGAGAGTTTTTATGCAGCAGATAATCTCCATTTCACAGCTCATGTACTTGTTTTCTAACTTGTCTGCAAAGTCAACTGTTCCAATCCTAATTACAGTATTCACTTACATATGTTTCTGCTATAAAATAGCAAATCATTATAAAACAAGTTGTGACTTTATTGTAATAAACAAGAGAATTCTATGTTATCCTTTTAAATAACTCCACCTCCTCTTGCACTTCCTCCACTAGCGCTGTGTGGCTCCTCTTTAGGTCACTCCCTATCCATCAAAGTGCCGGCGCAGCCTGCGCCTCAGCCGCTGCATCACACTCTGGTGGAGTGCCTGGATTCCTGGTGTACCAGGAGGGATATTGTCATCTTCCTCCTGGTGGAGGTACCTGATGAGGTACCTGAGCTCCTCCATACTCATCATACCGTGTAATGTCATGTTTTTTTCTTGGAACTCCTACAAGTTGGTAGGGTAATGGATTGTTAGATAGGTCCCGCCAATCTTTGACGCGTGCACAACTCGTGAGTGACGCATACATGCACGTCCAGTTTGGTGCATAGTGCCGAAATCAATGAATTCATTTCAATGTCACTATATTTGCTAACATGCAGCAATATTTAATTAGAATTAAAGTTAGATAAAAATTAGATAAAGAAGTAGGCCTGAAGCCTAAAAAAATGGGCATTATTGGAAGCCACAAAATTTTTAGGAGCCTTAGCAGACCCCACTCTGAAGATATTGGACAAGCTTATGGCAGTAGTAGCACCAACGTAGAATTAAAATTACACTTACAAGAGGTAGGACTGAAGCAAAAAATGACCCAGAAAATGCGTCATTATTGGAAGCCACATCATTTTTAGGAGCCTTAGCAGGCCCCATAAAAAAATTAGACAACCATGCGGCACATAATTTGATGAATCTGCTATTGAATTGAGTGTCCCTAAAATCCATTATATTTTTTTAGTTGCACGTTTCACTCAATGCAAACCTTCAAATATAATACTAGCATTAGTTGTAGAGTTTAAAGAGATTATTAATAATTTGCTATTTGTATGATGACTGAGGCAGCAGGACTTTTGGCATCAGTCGTTTCAGAGACCTCATTTGTGTACTTGCAGACATCTAACTTAGAGGCAGGACTTTGGGTAATAATAGTGTGACTACACTTGCCAACCAAGCAGCAGCATTGGAATCAACTGTATTAGAACCAGAAGAATGACATGAGGCAGGCCTCAAACAGAAGATATTTGCCAAATGATGAGGCAGTAGTAGCAACAGCAGCAGCAGTAGTATTGGAATCAATTATATTAGAACAGAAGAATTAAATGAGGCAGGCCTCAAAAAGAAGACATTTGCCAAATAATGAGGCAGTAGTAGCAACAGCAGCAGCAGTTTTTGAATTAAGTATATTAGAATAGAAGAATTTAATGAGGCAGGCCTCAAATAGAAGATATTTGCCAAACGAGGAGGCAGTTGTAGCAATAGCAGCAGCAGTTTTTGGATTAATTATATTAGAACAGAAGAATTAAATAAGGCAGGCCTCGAATAGAAGACATTGGCAAAATAATGAGGCAGAAGTAGCAACAGCAGCAGCAGTTTTTGAATTAATTATATTAGAAAAGAAGAATTACAAGAGGCAGGCCTCAAATAGAAGACATTTGCCAAATAATGAGGCAGTAGTATCAACAGCAGTAGTATTGGAAACAGCTATATTAGGACCAGAGGAATGAATTGAGACAGGTCTCAAATAGAAGAAATTAGCCAACTAAGCAGCAATATTAGAAGCAACACTTTTTGGAAGCCATGTTAGACTTCAACTACAAAAAAATTTGCCAATGCAGCAGTAGTATCTGCAATAGCAGTAGGAGCCTTGATAGACCCCCACCAGAAAAATAATTTGCTGACAATGCAGCACAGCAGCAGTACTACTAGGGCTAGTAGCAGGCTGCAGCAGCAGCAAGGGCAGCAGGTACAGACAAATGGTTGCTTCTCAGTGAGCACCACACCTGCAGCACTGAAGACACGCTCTGACAGGACACTGGCAGGGGGGCAAGCCAGCACCTCCAGAGTTTACTGTGCCAGTTCTGGCCACTGGTCGAGCCTCAATACCCAAAACTGCATGGGATCATCATCAGGACGAATGGGGTCCTGCATGCTGACTGACCCCATGTAATCAGCCATCATATGCTCGTGGTGGCTTTGGGTACTGACTGGGCCTGCTGCTGCCCATTGAGGCTCAAAAAAGCTCTTCCACACACCCATGAGATCTCCAACTTTACTTCTGCTGCTGCTAGGCCCCCATCTCTGCTGTGTGTGGAGTAGTGGAGGCCGGAGACCTGTCAGACTGGGGAAGGCCTCCACTAGTTTTGAGCACAGAGCCCTCCTCAAATGACCCACCCTCCTCTATCTCTGGCTGTGTACAAGGAACTCACCCATCTTTCCCTGGTACCATGGTTCAAGTAAAGTGGCCACCCAATAAAAATCCCGGTCTTTGATGGAAAAGACCCAGCCCCTAGAATCTCCCCCTGCTCTGTACCCTCCCAGCCGTGGACAATAGCTGGGGTGGTTGGGTGGCGTGTGCCCTGTTCCCCATACTGTGCAGGCACCCAGTCCTCTTTTCCCTCATCCTTCTCAGCGGGCTCCATCACCTCCTCATTCTGCCTCCCAGCCCCTTCTGCCTGCCTACAGGGCCTACTCTCCTTCTCAGGCACATCACCCTCCTCTAGCAGGTGATCCAACGTGCACTTGAGGAGAAACACTAGGGGTATCACATCGCTAACACAAGCATTGAAACTGCTAACAAAGCATGTGGCCTGTTCAAGGGGGGAAAGGACTTGGCAGAGCTGCCTGATCTGCTGCCACTGCTCTGCACTGAAGTACCCTAAATCTGCCCCCTGAGTACCCCTAGCACTGTGCTCCAGCATGTAATTACTGACCATCTATGAGGGGCTCCATCATGTGCAGGGTGGAATTCCAGTGTGTTGGCAGGTCACAGATGAGCTCTTGAGCTGTTGAGAAAGCGCTGCACCACAAGGTTGAGGACATGTGCAAGCAAGGCACGTGGGTCAGTTGGCCTAGGCAGATGGCGGCCAGCAGGTTGGGACCGTTGTAGCAAACAATGTTACCTGCTTGGAGCTGGCGGGGAGTGAACCTCCTCTGCACCTGATTCTGGAAAAAAAATAAACCTCAACTAAATTGACATACAAAGACAGGTAATCCTAACAAGGGCTATTGGGTGGTGAGCAGGCAAGCAGAAGAGGGAAAACAGAAAACTGAAATCAACAACCTCCACTTGCACTGACTCACTAAACTAACTCCACTAGCCGAATAAAACACAAATCTCTCTCTCAAACCTACCAAAAATGCACTAATGGTCATAATGGAGTAATGGCCGCCTCTAAACCTCCTTATATAGACAGTGGGAGGGCTCACATCGGATTTGCTGCTGTTGCTGAAGTTCCGTTTGTTGCGTGTCCTTTTTCAGATGTGCGCGCCTTCATCGTCGAACTTGACATGCACAACTTTGCGCCACGGTGTGCTGAAACTCACAAGCTCTCCGCGAATCTGACATGGCAAATTTTTTCACCCATCACTATTCCTGGGTGCTTTTCTATGTGTTTTTGATCTGATCCTGACCCTGCCTGACCTTGATTAAATCTAGTTAGCTACTTGTCCTGATTATTGCTTGGTTTAGACTACTCTCTTGGATCCTGACAGTGTACCGCGATTTTGGTTTGTTTGCCCCGGCCTCTGACCCCGACCATTCCTACATTTCCTGTATCTGTACCATATTGAATATGTTATGGTTTACAGATTGATACCAACCCGACCTGGCTTTTGACTACGTTCCTTGTTTCCCATTTTACATTCCCACACTTTGTTCCCTTTACTTGCTCAGAACCCTCTCCTTGGTTCTCCCACAATAAGACCTTGTGGCATCTGAGTAGAGGAGTGCTCCATCCGAAGCCAACGGTGGCTGCTATAGGCAGAACAGTGGGCTGAGACCAGAACCATTGAGTTAGTTCTGGGTTTGGAATACCCTGCATTACACCTACTGTCAGATGCACCATGGTAGAGATGAGCCCAAGAGACCTATCAGTGCATTGCAAAAGGAGTGGAACTTTTGATAGGAGTGGGTGGTACCTGGACAGATTGTGGGTTGGGTTTGTGCATAATGGCTATGGGTGGGGAGGATTCAGGGTGTGATTATGCATCTATGGGGTGGGTGTTTGGGTAGAACATGTCTGGGATTTTGGTATGGGTGTGGGGGTGAATCATGAGAGCAACCATGCATCTATGGATTTTTTCTCATTGAGGTCCTATTCTGATTGTTGGCAAGACTGCCCAGGTGACCAATGAGTTAAAAACTGCCCCCACTTAGGGGAGAGGGCCATGTAGTATGGGTTCCCATGATTCCTGATGCTGAACCCTGTGCACATGTGTGATAGTGAAAGGACAATTTTGCCAGAAACAGAGTTAAAGAGCCCTGGAGGGTGTTGGCACCTTCAGATGTATTATTTTTATCAAATGGGTAAATAGCATGCTACAGAAAGCACCCCTTCCTCCTGTGCCATTTATGGTGTCCCTATTGAAGTCAGATACACCAAGAATGTCTGATCCATAAGTATGTGAAATAAATATTAAGAAAGGGATGTATTTTCAAAAGCAGAGTCAGAATTTTTCTCCAATATTTGATCATATTTAACCATAAACTAAACCATTCATCAGTGTGACTAAAGAACATTTAATACGTAACCTTAGTAGTCTTAATGAAGGCATCTGCTATGCATGGTCACACCCTTCTTCATTAAGAAATGAATGTTGCTTGCTGGATGCTCCAGATGCATCAACAACTTCTTCATCCTTATACTGTAAATACATTTGCCAAATCAATTCCACATTTCCCAAAGCAAAATCCTCTGATTATTTTTTTTTATACGGTCACGCTCATGACTTCGTCACATTTTCCGACAATTTAACAAGACGCATCAAATCTGTGAAAATTCTAAGAATGTTGCCATTAGCCACCGACTGATAATAAAACATTTTCAATGGATCATAAACGTGTTCTTTTTGCTTCTTCCCCCTTCCCCCCTCCATTTTGGTTAACTTATAGAAAAATGAAGGCTTAAAAGTCTCCTAATGATATGCTTCGGCGACATAATAACCTTTTTGCTATGCGCTGCAGAACATGCTGCTTGATAAATGAAGTCCAGAATTATGGCTGCAGAGTTTTCTCGAGAGCACACGAGTAGGAGGCATTTATATTGGAACGCCGGGAAAAATCAGGGCTGTTCTGTTCAATTTAAAGATACATTAGGGATAGTGAACTACTGTATATTATATGAATATCGGTTCCAAATTCCAAACCGGTTTTCTTCCCAAGCTTTTCATTTTGCAAAAAACATCTTGATCTTCTGTATTACTAATATTTACTGCACGGCTTCCACTTTCCCTTCCAGTCTCATAAATGCGAATGACTTTGAACAAAGGTATTAATTTTATTTGTTATATAAAGTACCTGGCCTGCAAACTGTTTGCCTGTGTGTTTTGCTTAATTTTCTTCCTATCCAAACTCCTAGATGCATCCAAATGTTCAGCTTGTGAATTTGCTGCTTGAAAACAACTCGGTTCGTGGAAGGTAATGTTATAATGTTATTGGGCATCTGCAAACAATCAGCAGAGTTATTTATCAAAATCTGAATTGTTCTGATTTTTTTAAATAAAAAAATCAGACCCAATGAGATGATTTGACCTTATATGTTATTAAAAAAATAATTGAGTCAGAGATTTTTTTCCAAATCACTCGATTTTTTTTCAAGAAAAGCCCCAATTTTTTGGGGGATTTTCCGATTTTTGCCCAAAAGTGCTAATTCCAGTGCAGACCACAGAAACTTCCAAATAAAATATGAACTTCTCCCATTGACTTAGATACAACCTCTGCATGTTTTCGATGGCGGATTTTCAGATTAATAATTTTTGCATCCTCAAGGTATAATAAATCTCAAGAAATCGGGTTTTTGGCATTAGCACTTTAATAAATAACTCTGTAGGTGTGTTTCTGCATCTGTTTACTAATTTCAGAATCCTGATATAAACAAGAGCTAATGTATCTCCATGTAGATTTTGCTTTTGGCTCTACAGTGTGTCATCTGTTGCTCAACCTCTGAGCTGTGCTCAATTTGATTGACATGCATATTTCAATAAACTCACAATAAACTTGTGATCTATATTATGGGCCTCTTTATCAGAAGTAGAGTGGCACTTTGCTTGGCAAAAATAGAATTGTAATTTTCAATCAATGGAAATTTCAATCAAAACGTTTTTATTAGTTTAATATAATTTCTAGAACTTTAATGCTTTTAAGCTGTGTTGGACTGGCCCACCAGTAAACCAGAAAAATACAGAGTGGGCCCAGGTATCAATGGGCCCTCCTGCTCACCCAGCTATTTGCCTTGTATGTCTATACTGTACCAGAACATTCTGCATTTCTATATGAAAAGAAATAGAGGTATGGATTGATTATAATATGTAAGGAGAGTAAATAGAGTAAATGGAAAACGAAGGAAAATAGTTTGGAAAGTGGGCCTACAGTCAAAGGTTTTCTGATGGGCCCCTGCACCCCAGTCTGACCCTAGCTTAAGCTGGGCATAGAAAAAATTATCCAGAAAAATTAATCGATCTTTCTTTGATTGGACCACTCATGCACTACATTGTTTTATCCCAAGACTGCATCAATACGCAGAGCATTAAGGAGAGATCTACATTAACAGGTTTGTCTGAAGGAATTTTTAAACCTGGCAACTAGATATCACTGTTATAGCCAGCATGGCTCAGTGGCATCAGGGCTGGCATGCCAAGTTCAAATGCATAGACCTCTTGGGGTATTTAACATGTGACAAGAACCCAATCATGCCAATGTCCAATTGGGATCATTATTAATGTCCCACACAGTGTGCAAAGTGTTTAGGCCTCTGTGATCTGTTTCCAGAGACGCGTATGTGTCCTCCCTTTCTGTCCCCTACCAGTGTCATTCTGAGACACAAAGTAGAGCAGCAGGACCTACAGCACATGCCCAGCCTCCCCTCCTTCTATTTTGATCTAATTCCCCTCTGACCCCTTTTTGGTCTATTTTTCCTACTTTTTTGTGCCTGTGATAGGTTATAATTGTGTACTTGTTCTTGCAGTGGTGTTACTATAGAGCAGTGATATGCCCTTGGATGTTGCTCCCAGTGGCCTCAAAGCAGATGCTTATTTTTGAATTGTAGGCTTGAAGGCAAGTTTTAGTTGCATGAAAACCAGATGTCCTGCCAAGCAGAACCTCCTGTAGGCTGCCAGTCCACATAGGGGCTAACAAAAAGCCAATTATATCCTTTATTTGGCACCCCATGAACTTTTATTATGTTTGTGTTGCTCCCCAACTCTTTTTACATTTGAATGTGTCTCACAAGTAATGTAAGGAACTCCTGTTGTAGTAGAAAAAAACCCTGGAGGGGGGCCCAGATATCTGAAAAGAATACACCCTCCCAGGGGTGTTTCTAGGGCTGCTGCCGCCTGAGGCAGCAGCCCCAATGCTGCCCCCCCTCCTGATCCGCGCTTTGAACTTATAGCGCAGGAGCGGGTGGAGGAGGGACCGCATCACTAGCGCAGCGAGCGCTGTTGCGCTTGCTGCACTAGATGAGCCGAATTTCTGTTTTAAAAAATGGAAATTCGGCTCTTAAAGTTACCAGAGGCGGCTTTTTGCCGCCCCTGCTAACTGGCCGCTCCATGCAGCCTGAGGCGAGGTTCTCACCTTGCCTCATGGCTGGAGCAGCCCTGCCCCCTTCTCAGCCACTCTCTTACATGCAGAGGGGAAGGGTGATGCAGGTGGCTGGGAAACTCTGGAATAGGGAGTTGGTGGATGCGGGTTGGGGAGTGGGCTGGTGGTTAGGTTCCGTATCCCTTTGAAGGTTTTCTTTGCAGGGGGGCTGGCATATTATAGTTATGACACTATACTCTTGTATTCACCCACCAGCCCTGTCCTGCTGTAGTTCTTTTGACTTGTGTTATGTTAACATTTTATGTGCCTTCTAATAATCCTTTGTGTTTTCATGTAAAGAAAATATCATGTAGTGTTGCCATGCACTGTTAAAATTGATCTGTTTGCTTCAGAAACACTACTATAGTTCATATAAACAAACTGCTGAGTAGCAATGGCGGAAATTGAAAATGGCTATATGGCACAAGATAAGCAATGGATAACAGATAACATTATGCTTTACATTGCTTATCTGCTATCTGCTGTGTAACTTGAGCCTTTTCTCCTTTGAATGGCTGCCCCCATTGCTACACAGTCGTTTATTTACAGTATATAAACAATAGTTGTACTTTTGAAGCAAACACTGCAGTTTTACCAGTGCAGGGCAACATGTTTTGATGTTTTGATGTTACTGGCCCTTTAATCCCTGAAAAGCTACTTTCTGTTGTTAACTCCCTTCTGTCTGTTTCCTAGCCAGCCTTCTCCTAGGTCACTACTCCAAATACTATAACCAGAGTCCCTAAGACTCCACAGTGGTACCTTGCTAGTTGTGTCACTACAATTTAACCACTGGTCTATGAAAATCAGGCAGCGGGTTTGATCCTATAATAAGATCCAATAAAGTCAGGAAGGACAGAGTTAGCAGGTAAATAATAATAATTTTCTCTTTGCCTAACAGAAGTTCTGTAGCTACGCTTAGCAATTACTTATTATTTACTTACTTATTATTGTCATTGAAAAGGAAGTTACATTCAATGCAAATATTAGGAAATCTGAAAAAATTGTAGCACCTCTTCTGGTGCGTTTTAAGTTGGCTCACAGTGGTTTTTGTACAAAAAAACCTTGAGCGTGAAAAACAGAACACCAGATGCTGCCTCCTTCTCAATGTACACCACTTTGAAAATGGGATTGCAAGTTTGTGGGCTTTTTTTGTGTTAAAGCTTATACCATCATCCTCCATAAATAAGGTTACATAAAGAATAAATGTTAAATTGAGTAAAATGTTTGTTGGCAAACACAATGAGTTTACTCCAGTTTCTTATCTCTCTGTGGATTCCTACTGTCTGCACAATAACTTGCCAATATCATTCCTTATACTGTGAAAGCCTCAAGTCTGGAACGCAGAGCAAAAGTTACTTCCCTATGGATTCCGGTGCAGCTAATATATCTGCAGGTCTGGCTTGGGTAGGAAACTTTAATATACAGCTATATTAGCACAGTGATGCTTATGGCTTTGGATACAGCATTACTGGGCAAAACCTTGAAACATTTTTGGCTTCCTTGTTTGTGTGATGAAAAGTCACATGATTTTTTTTGGATTTTGTCCAAAAAGTTAAAGAATTTTGCTGTAAAATTTCCTAAAAGATCATACACAAATTATGAACATCGGTCATCAATATTCTAAACACAAGGTTAATATCCTCTATGCTCTATAATTAGTTTTCAATTCTAAATCATTAAACATTCAAAAAGTATATTACAGTAACGTTATCTATAGCTCTCAAGTATATGGTTCTCAGATGAAGATATAGTTCATTGGTTACTAAATGTAGGGAAGAGGGGATGGAGAAGCGGCAAAATTGAAGAAACAAGGGAAAAAGTAAGCATAGTTGTGGAACAGGCCAGGTCAAAAACCAGCAGTCAACCCAGTACAGGAGCAGGAACCAAGAGCACAGTCAGGAGAAACAAGCTGGGGTCAAAACCAATCGTTAAGCCAGTACAAAGTCAGGATCCGGAAGAGTGGTCAATAACAGGCTAAATTCTCTTCAGACAGTGATACAGAGGTGGTCAAGGACAGTCATGGATCAAGGAACAGTAGAACAGATAAGAAGCACAACCAGAATGAGAAATAGACTATGTTGGGCAAGGAACAATTGACCGTGGCCCCTTTAAATATTTGAATTTTGTTTCATGGTCATGACGTCATGTGGCATGCACAAATACTAAAGGATGTGCGTGCCAATCAGGAAGCGGCACATCAAGGGGAAGCAGTATGCACTGTAAGAGGCACGGGCGTCCCTACAGGCAAGGTGATGGACATCCCTGCCACTACCCAGGTATGCTCACATTTGTTATACAGCCAATTGAAACATGGGCTGGTTCTTTTTGATTGAAAAGGGGTTGTCTAAATTAAGCATTAGAATCACAGAGGGGGGTCTAACATTTTGGCATCTACATTTGTTTGTCCTTTAAGTCTACATTTCTTATATAAATTAGAAATATAAATGTAAGTCAATTCTTAAAACTTTCATTTTGAAATAATTCTGATTTTCTGAGACGATAGTCCTAAAGCAGGAGTGTCTATACCTTACCAATGCAGGGTCTACTTTTATTATTATTACTATTATTATTACCATTATGATCTACATTAGTGATGGGTGAATCTATCCCGAATTCCCGAATTGGCGGAAAATTCACGAAACGAGTCGCGCGTTGCCTTTGACGCGTGTCATTTTTTGCAACTCAGTTTTTTTTTACGCCAGCGAATTTTCGACAGGCGAATTTTCGCCGGCATTTCGCAAATTTATTTGCCGGCTGCGAATCGCTGGAATTCGCCGTGAATTCGCTCCTGGTGGATAATTCACCCATCACTAATCTATATCCATAATTCTACTGTTAGTATTCTGTTCCATGGAAATATTACATAAATATTATATTAATTTCTAAGACAATTTATGTTACTATAACTATATACTGTATATATATATATATATATATATATATATATATATATATATATATATATATAGTGATACTTAAACAAGGTAATGCCGCTCAATCCCTTAGCAATTGGGTGCACGTGGGCTGGCTTGATATACAAAAAACAAGAAAATTCCCCAGCACTCCAACCTAATACTTTTTTCGCTTAGGATAGGACTGACGCATGGAAACTACCTTGACGGGGCGTGTCAGCTTATGTATATTTTGTACAAACTTTGTAACTAAAAGTGTCTTTTTTGTTAGTTGCAGTTCAGTTGTGCAAATTCTCACTTAGGGGTTAAAGGTTGGAGTGCTGGGGAATTTTCTTGTTTTTTATATATATATATATATTACTTAAATATTACATTGATATATAAGATCATTTACATTACTATATTTAAAAAACAACTATTTCTTATGTAACCTTAACAGAATAAATATCTGAATGAAAAATATAAAACAGAAGGGATATTTAGTCAAGCTGTTTGAGATCTTTTGATCACCAACTAAAGGTCTACTACTGGTAGATCCCTATCTAACTTTTACACACCCCTTTCCGCATGTAGGAAAGGCAGACCTTTTATATTTACAAAAAACTACAACAATGATATAAAAAACAAACAACCCTACCCCCCCCAAAAAAAATTTAAACTAAAAAGAACCATCTGTAAACTTTGTTAAAGAGTGTCTTGTTTCCTTCTGTAGTCAGGACCACATAGTCCCTGGGACTCATTCCAACCTTCTGCTTCAAACAGAAAAGTACAGAACCTAATGGAACAGCAAAGCACATGGAGCAGGAGAAAGCACATTGTACAGTTATTGAAAATTGTCCATTTGAGAGTTATAATGGAAAATCTGAGCAAGGAATAAAGTTTCATCAACAAGCTCTTGGAATGAGTCCAGCGCGCAAACCTAACCGAATACCTTTATGTGTTCAAAACAAAAAATCTCTATGGCACACAATGTAATCTCTTCATATCAGCCTACTCAGTGAAGGTAATTTTTCAAGATACAGCAAGATCATCCACTTCATATTTCAGCAGCATTCTGTGTTTAGTTACCCCCCCCCTCCCTGAAATTCTCATTATTAAAAATATTGTTCTGCATTTTCTTTTGAAAATCTTTTTAGATCAAATATGCTAAGCCTTTCATTTGATGCAATGGTGCCTTACAGTCAGATATTCACACTTAACCCAAGTTGCAAGCAATAAAAAGTAAGAAACAAGTTTAAAATGAATAGGAAGCCAATAGACAACACCAAATGTAAAATTTAAATTATGTATAAGGTGATATAATTATAGGCATGGGTTAATAAAGCATACAGTGTGTAGTAAAATAAGTAATCAATAAACTGATTTAGTTAAAGGGGTTGTTCACCTTTGAGTTAACTTTTAGTATAATGGAGAGAGTTATATTTTGAGACAATCTGCAATAGGTTTTCATTTTTTAATGTTTGTCGTTTTATAGTTATTTAGCTTTTTATTCAGCAGCTCTCTAGTTTGCAGTGTCAGCATTTTGGTTTCTATGGTACAAATTACCCTAGCAACCCTGCATTGATTTGAATAAGAGACTGGACTATGAATAGGAGATGGACTGAATAGAATAATAAGTAATAAAAAGTGCTAATAACAATACATTTTTAGCCTTACAGAGCATTTGTTTTTAGATGGTGTCAGTGACCCCCATTTGAAAGCCGCAAAGAAACAGAAGAAAATTGCAAATCATTAAAAAACTATGAAAAATAAATAATGAAGACCAATTGAAAAGTTTCTTAGAATTGGCCCTTCTACACTATACTTAAAGTTAACTTGAAGGTGAACCACCCCTTTAACAATTTAAAAAATAAAATGATATGAAAGATTTGAAAATGAAAATACAGAGAGTGAGACCAATTTACAAATGATGCTATAGAATGATCCATAAGGATCAATAGGATTTAGTAACACAAAGAGGCTCATTTATAAACTTCATGGTTACATTTATAAAGCTGAATAAGAGTGTTCAAACAGAACTGCAAATTTGTTTTTCACACTGCGAATGTCTATAACAGTTTTTTAAAAATCTGGTAGCGGAGAAAATATTCGCAAAACTGTTTCCCAAATTCAAATTTTTTGATTCCCTGCTATTCCCTTTTCGAATTTCGAATTTTTTTTGCATTTGAAATTCGATCCTTAGTAAATCTGCCCCATTGTGTCATGTACATTTTATTTTGCATAGTTTTGTAATGTATACCTTTTTGTAAATACACGATGAGGCCAAACGCATCTGAACAGATTTTTAGCCAAAAGTATTCATAATCAGTATCAACACAAGAACTAAGGAGCCTATTTATAAACATTCAAATTACTATTTATTCCGGAAATCAATTTTTTTTTCTAAAAAACTCTAACACAAATCTCATTAATTGAGGTCCTATAGACATATGTGCTAATCTAACTGGAATTTTTTTAAGATATCAAGACTTTTAGAAGTTGTTGGGGTTTTTTTGTTAGTAATTGTCCGAAAAGCTTACAATTGTAGAAGTTTTTGAATTTTTATTTGAATCGCTGAGCATTTTTTTTCTTCCATGCATTTTATATTCAGATCTTTTAATAAATTACATGGCATTCATGGTTTTATAGAAAATTAGCTCATATGTGGTTTCAAAAACCACTAAAATGAGAAAGATGTTAAATTGTAGTGGCTTTTTATAGGTTTCCCTCATTTACAAGGCAAACATAAACATATGCAATTCTAAGTCTTGGCTGGAGTAGTGTAAAGGACACTACTATCATCCTCTTGAGCAATAAATGAATTTCATCATCTGGCAGTGTGATAGAAAAGTCTTAAATGCAAGGAGAACATTACCTGCTTTAATGCATAATGCCAGTGGTAAGGTTTGATGGAGAAGGAATAATGGTCTGGAACTGTTTTCCATAGTGTCATTTTCCATTGAAAGCAAACCTTAATGCTACAGAGTTCAATGGTATTCTTGACAATTCAGTGCTTCTTACTTTGTGGCAACTGGTTGGGGAAGGATTTTTCTATTTTAGTGTAATCATGCCCTCATACTTAAAACAACATTCATACAAAAATAGGTTTGCTGAGATGAAACTTGAAAAACTTGACTGGATTGCACATATACTGACATCAGTCCAACTGAACACACATGGAATGGATTGGAACTCCAACTTTGAGCCAGACTTGATTCCCCAACATCAGTGCCCAACTTCACCAATGCTTTTGTTTCTGAAAGGGGGCAAATCCCCCAACAATGTTTAACACTAATCTTCCCAGAAAGAACAACTTCATACTATCCTTTAATCCTTGGTTTAGGAATGGTATGTTGTAGTGGAAGGTGTCCAGATACTTTTGGCCATATAGTGTAGTTCCACAAATAAATGGGACCTTTCAAATGAATGTTCTACTTAACAATGAAAGAAGATTTGTTGTAAACATTGACATTTCTACATCTGTTTTAATGCACATCTGTTTCTGATTCTCCACATGCCATCAATAATTATTTCCATATAAATCCAAAAAAGACTCCGATCCAGTGTTTAAATTAGTGAAAAAGTGGTTTATTGGCTCAAAAGTAGACAATAAATGGCAACGTTTCGGACCCCACTGGGCCCTTTATCAAGCCTAAAATTTCACACTGTGTGCTGTGTTAAATAGTGTTACAAGGGGGTGGAGCAATAGCAGGAAATGACAGATTGTGAAAAGGTGAAAACACAAAGGGAAAGATGAGCTGTTCTTTTAACATACATTAAGACATATAAAATTTATATAAAATTTAAAATCAAACATGTGCAAGATTATCAATATGTCAAACTCTCTGCATGCCATCTTTAGCAAAGATAAAAATACATTTCTGTGCTCTGAATACAAGTGTCTTTTCTGGGATTATGTGTATCCCTATATAAAAATTTAGTGATGTATGCATTTCATTCATAAAGTTAACCTTGTGAGCTGAATTATTAAATTTAAAGTTACTCTGAGTTGTATAGTCGGTACCTGTACTGCATTCATTTTCACTCTATTAAGTTTCGAATCGTGCAGATGGGTACCAGCACTCAGTTATATCCTTAAAAAAGAGAGAAAGAAAGAGTATTAAATAATCATTGGATAATAATAATAATAATAATAAAATCACAGAAAACAATTTATCTTTACCCCAAAGCATATCAGTGTGGGTAGTCAGTCTACATACCTACTGGTAAATGAACATTGCTGGCCCTGTTCAGACCTTTAGGCCATACTGTGTCAAGTCTGTGTATCCACTGCATCTCTAATTTCTGTAGTCTTAACAACCTATTACCTCCTCTCCTGAGTGTCGCTACGGAGTCTATAACCTGAAATTTCAGTTGACTCACTGAATGCCCTGTCTAACTGACTGCACAGCACCTGAAACCCGAGAGGTAATTAGTAACAGGTGAGCACTCTACTCTCGTGTGGATCAATAATTATTTCAACTTGGTATTTGGGGTATGCCATATGCTGGATGCTAGTACAAGACGGTTATAAAGAAGATAACAAAGGTTATGGTCAGGCTGATTGAGAACCATGACAAGCAAGGCAAGACTGAAATGGTAACATGGACTAGTAACACCTTTATAGGAGTTGAAACAACAAAGTAAGAACTAAATACAGTGTCTCAGACACTTCCCACTTTCATGTCAGTTCAAGTCAAAAGTGCCAGTAGGGAGTAATTTTTGGAGTATGTCAATAAAATGTAGTTTGCATGTGGTTATTTATGCACCTATTGATGCAGCCTGCACAGTGTTTATCTTTACCTTTAGGATGGTGCTAGCTCCAGGGATTCTCTAGCATTGATAGGCATTCTTGCAGGAGCTTCATCAGAGCAGAGTGGGTGCGATGACCTTTATAGGAAGAAGTGTAACAAGTATTTTATTCAATGGCATTAATAGTTGTGTCTGTTTTTGAACGCTCACATTTGGAACTGTGGAAATGTAAAAAAAAAAAAACGGCCAGGGTTGGATTGAGCCTGTGGGATACACAGAAAAAACCCAGTTGGCTCTGACCCGACCCCCTGAAACTGTGTGTTCCTTGACATTCAGAGGGAAGTTGTGGCTGGGGGCCATCCCAGAGGTGGGTCAGGGGCCGGGGGGGGTGAGGCCCCCTGATGCAGCAGCTAGGTAGGTACAGCCTGACACTGGATGAGTTCCTTTTTCCTTGGGACAGTGTCCTAAATCCTAAAAGAGAAATTCATAGTAACTACTGTAGATTGGCACATCTAGTTAATTGGGCCTTTCTTGAGCTTTCTCTTTAGGCTTATAAAAGAAGAGCAAAAGAAGAGTAAACACAAACACAGACATGGGGAAGCCCATATATAAAAGGCTGGATTTCGAATTCATGTGAACTTTTTTTATTTCGAATATACTCACGATTCGACTTGGAGGTTCTATCAGAAAAAAAATCAAATGTCTAATACTCAATTGATTAGTTCCAACCCAAGAATTCAAAACATATTCAATTAGACTTTGATTGACACTAATCAAGTTTTTCTCCAAAAAAGAAAACCTCAAATGTCATGAAGGTTATTAAAATCTCCAAATGGCTCAACAGAACTGCTATTAACTTGTACATGAACTCATGTGGCAAATATTCAAATTAGGACTGTTTCCATGGTCGAGTTGTGATAAATCTCACATTCGAATTTACGTTCGAATAGGGGGATTAAAATTAGAATGTGTGAATTTTAAAACTTGAAAACTCAAATTTTAATGTACTATTCATCCCTTGATAAATCTGCCAATTATATTCTACTGAACTTGTGTGAGTCCATAGCATCTCCGATCACACAAAGGATTAAAGAAGAGTTGTTTATTCGTCAAACCTGCATTTCTTTCCTTGACTCTGTAACAACTAACTTTAAAAATGTATGTACATTTCTCACTCACACACACCAGGGAGATTATTTATAAGACAAGGAAAAGCTGTTTTTGTTTTAAATATTTATCCCTTACCACAAGGTAAAATGCATCATTGTGGTTTACTAGGCTTGTGTGAGCATAGACAGTGATTCTTGATTTCAGCATAGAGGATAGGTAATGTTCAGCTCTAAACCTTGTCTACTAAATATGATTTTCTTTTTTGAAAAGCTTAAAACAAATATATCAACCAACACCTGCTTTCCTTTACCCAACATTTTAAAAACTTGTGGGTCTGAAACTGGGGCTCGATACATATCAAATCAAAACATAATCTGTTCTAGTTTTATCTTTCCGTGCAACAAATTATTGACCCATAGAGCGAGATTAATCAATGACAGCACTTTCTACCTGCTAAAAAAAGCTGTTCAGCTATGTACAGTACATCAAGGACTGTCTACTAAACCCTTCCATTTATCTTTCACTCGCCATTTCTGCTGATAAAGGAAAGTTGTTTCAATCCGCAGAGCTGCTAAAAGTTTCAGAACGTCATTGTGTTTATTTTTTAATCAGTCAAAATACAAAGCCTTCTGGAGTCACAGTTTTATTTCAGCTATATTTTTAAAGGCAAACTATACTGCAGTTGGTAGAGGTGGAGGCTGAATGAAATCACTTCCAGACCACAGCTGCTGAACAGTAAAGCATTGTTACACAGCAACCCTCTCTCTCAGCGCAGGTGTCTGGAGGAAGGGTAATATAGTTGCACTACAGTTGTGATGGTAAAAATAAAGGGTGCCAGTGGTGCTTAAACATAAGAAAATGGTTTATTGAAGGTATTTCCTTTGAATGATTAATGACTGAGATAAAGAGATTCAGAGACACAGATTTATTAAAGTTCGAATAGTAAATTCAAATTTGAATTTTTAAGTTGGATTTTTTAATCATAATTCACAAATTTGAGGTGGGAATAATCCGAACTCGAATCAGAAATTTGTCATATCTGGACCATGGGAACAAATCAAATTCACCACCTAAAATCTACCGAGTTCATGTAGAAGTCAATGGCAGAGGTCCAGTGATTCATTTGAAGATGTTAGTAGCCTTCCTGACATTCGAGTTTTTTCAGAGAAAAAAAAGTTCGAGTTTAGTCAAATTTGATTTGCATTCGAATTTTTGGGTCGGGAACATTGGTTCAAGTTTTCGACATGTGAATTTTTGCCTAAATAAGATACTATTCGATTTTTGAGGTCATTTGAGTTCATTCAAGGTAAAAAACATTAACTGAAATAAAGTGATTCAATCCACAGCCATCAATGGTTAATCTTACCATGGTTGTTGGCTCCTTTATACCAGATATTCAGTGGGGCTTTACCTTGAACCCTACCACTGAAATCCCTACACTGCCAGGTGTTGCCTTGAGAGTAAAAACCCCACTACTTCTCTTTGGTGGAGCACAAAACTGCTCTTACTTACCCTCTCTCTATCATACTTCACCGGGGTGTATTATTACATAATGCTAGTCTGCTACTTGCAAATGTCATTCCCAGGGTCAATGTTCCCCAATCTTCACCAAGGAAACATTATCTTGTAAGAAATAGCAATTTAAGGCTATTTTGTTATTTTATATATGTATAAATAAATTTTTGGGACCATGGGGGAAATTCACTAAAGCATCTAACGATAGTGCTAATTCGTCAGCGTGACATCAATTCGTAACTTCGCAAATTCATTAACCGACTCTTGCGAATTTTCGCTAGCGAAGTAGATAGACTTGCGCCACTTCGCACCCTTACACCAGGCAAAGTTGTGCACTGATGAAGGATCGTAATTAGGCAAATTCACTAAGATGATCATTTTACTGAACCTTACCACTTACGCTAGACGTTACTTCGCCAGGTCAGACCTGGCGAAGTTCAATACGATAGATAGGAGTTTGGAAAATCCCAAAAAATGCTGCCATGCTTTACCTTTCTAGGGTGATAGTCTGAAAAAGAGAGAATTTTTTTTGTGGGGGTTACCCTCCTTCCCCCCTACATTTCCTAACATATGGCAGCACAATTATATAGGGGGCACATATAGGGCAATAGGACAACTTTATTTTATTTATTAAAGGTTTCCTGGGCTTGTGTAGTGCAATGTAGTGGCTGTAACATATACTTCTATTCATACTTCTAGCCATATGCAAATTAGGCATCGCTAGCATAAATGCACTTTGCCTGGTGAAGTAACTAGCGTAACTACGCTACAGTTCGCACTTTAGGGAATTTGTGTAGCACTGGCGAAAATTCACCTGGCAAAGTGCGGCGAATGGTAGCGAAGGCAACAATAGCGAATTTTCGCCGCTTAGTGAATTTCCCCCCAATGTTTATATTTTTGTGTTATCCACAGTGTAAGTGTGGTTGTAGTGATGACAGATTTATTTATTCCAGGTATTTTACATTCCCAGTCCCAAATTATATATTCTAAGCGTTTCTAGAATTTCTGTATTTGAGAAACTCGCTCAACTGCAATTTGGCAGGTTGTGGGTTTATCTCAACATCTGGTCAGTTGGGAGGTGAGCTGTAGGGGTAGAGGTCACAAACAAGGCTAAAAGAATATTGGTTAGTAGTGTAGGGGAGCCTGGGGGAGAGATGAAGACAGAAGCACCTGGGACAGATTATGGAGCAGTATGGGAGCTGGAGCCATCAGTTGACCTAGAGATAGATGCAATAAAGGTCTGGTAACAGCAAAATAACCTAGATAAATAATTTGTAACTATAAGTATTCTAAATACTGTGTTAGTTTAATTATTCAATTGTCTTAAAAATCCATTGATTTACTATTCAATATATAACCATTTTACTATACACCTGTTTTCTTGGATTCTTTGTCTGCTTACCCGAAAGGACTATAACCCCATTAAGAGTGGTGAGGAATCTAATAGTGTTAATATAATATTACAACATCTTTCAATCTTATACTGTAGTTCCACCTGTGCACATGTTCCCTCCTATTTTATAAAGTATATGAACCAGGAAGGGATGTAATACCCCTAGGCTTAATTGGAAGGCGTCCCTTCCACAGGGCATAGATACTGACTAGGGACTTTCTAAGCAGTAAGGGAAAGGTAGATCTAAGCAACCCTAAAAATGAATATGGCTAAAAATGTCATGTTTTATATACTGAACTTATAACAGCAGCCTAAAGTTTCAGTTTTTGATCCAGGACTTCAAACTTGTCACAGGGGGTCACCATCTTGGAAAGTGTCTGAGACTGTGACACTCACATGCTCAGTGGGCTCTGAGCAGCTGTTGAGAATCTAAGCTTAGGGGTCGTCACTAATTATCCAGCAGCAGAAAATGAGGTTCCCCTGTAATATAAGCTGATGCTACAGGGATGACTATTAAATTCTGATGTTAATTGCACTGGTTTCTGTGCTGTCATGTATTAATTATCTGTATTAATTACTAGATACTAGATCAGCCTTATATTGGGAATGTTTCTATTCTATGTGTACTGTATATTGTTATTGGGTTCCTAAGCTCAGTAAGTGACAGCAGCACAGAGCATGGTCAGTGAATCAGCAGAAAAGAAGATGGGAAGCTACTGGGGCATCTTTGGGGACACAGATCGTTACTGCTAAAGGGTTGTGGTTGCCTTGGGCGGGTACAGAAGCCCAAAACATAAGGTACATAATTTCCAGCCTACTTCTTTAGTTAAGCTTTAATTCTCCTACCATAGCTTTCAACCAGCAACTGGTTTGGGAGAGCCTCCCCGACTAATATCTGGTCAGACATTATTTTCCTCCTGGAAAATGATAAGACAGGAATTGTAGGTGCTAATGAAGTGTGCTACAACTTGTCACCACTTGAATAGGGTGCAGCACAGGCAACAGCACTAATGCATGATTAATTGGATACTGGTCTAGGTGAAACATGCAATGGCATTAATTTTTGGGGATCCCTGTAACGGTACCTCCTAAGAATCCAAATCCCAATGTCACCCTAAACATCACAGTGGTCATCAGTGAAAATGAACTCTGATCCTCAGTCTGTGATTTTAATGTTCATAAAAAGTACAACCTATGATTAATTAATAATATAAATAAATGATGTAAAATTCATTGGCTACACTGGCGTGTTGATACAAATAAAGACACGCTCAAGATGGAACCTAGGGATTTATATATAGAATCAAAAAAATAAATATTGCTGCCTTCATCTGAAGAAGCCTTTCTGCCTTCGGGGGAAAAAAAAACAAAGGAAACTGAATAAATGATAACAAATGAAATTTGTGCAGAATGCTGTGTTTGCAAAGGGGGCAGTGCTGGTTTGTGATGATATTGGGCCTGCGGATCTCGGCAAGAGAATTTCTAGGTGAAAATGTATCAGTGGAGCCAGCAGATATGCTTACGAGCATAACAGAATTCCATTATCCCAGTGTAATTAGATAATAATTTCCAGGCAATCTCTGCGTGAAAAGCTTTATTGTAAGAGCTGCCAATAGTGTATGATGAGAACGGAACAAGAAAAAGCAATAAGAATGGATCGGAGGTGGTGCTGGCTCAGAGGATAGATTGGTACAAATCTGCATAAAACAGATATTTAGCAAACAAGGCTAAACAACCTCACCATCCTCTGTTGCTTAGAACCAAGGGCATGTGCCCAAAATGGTTCTAAGCACCAGAGGGGAGTAAGGCAAGTCTTTTCAACCTCAAATCCAAACAAGACAAATCCGCAGAATGCACACAATGCAAGTGAATACAGTAGCTGTAGTTTGACCATTGTAAACCTGCAGAAATCCCTAGTTTACATTTACCTCACTTGGGTTCTTCACCCTTCCTTCAATGCCAGGGACATTTTGATCTCTAACGCCAGCTCTGGTCTTTAGTGTTAAGGTCAGGGAACCTTAAGAACCTTAGATGCCTCTCTAATTTGAGAGGTCAATGGTTATTATTCCACAACAACTAATGCATAACATAATTTTATATAAACCTCTTATGCCAATGATTATCCCAATAATTCACTATAAATTCGTGAATTTCAAGCAATTTCACTATAAATTCGTGAATT
>CM044437.1:149490865-149508720 GCA_024363595.1 Xenopus borealis
TTCAATTTTTTTTATTTTTCTGGCCCTTGTTTTCAGCCTTTCTGACAGAGTTTTTTTCAGAGGAAAAAAATTGAGTTTTCAGGTTGATCTTATTCACCCAAGTTAAAAAAAATTGATTTTCATATAATCAAAATAAATTTAGATTTTTTATTCACTACTGTTGGTTATTTTCCTATTTTGCTATTATTTATTTATTTTTAGGCCAGTCCCCTCTACTCACACACAGATCCATGAAAATATTTTTTGTTTATTAACGATGAATTATAAATGAGGAGCAGTCATTTTGGCAGATTTATTTTCCTACTTGTTTAAAATGATAAACAACAGTTTTTGGAAGATGACCTGTTATAAAATCCCTGACATTAGCTGATGTCCCAGCCATAAATAATTTAATAATATTTTCATCCATTCTTATTCTATGTTTAAAGAATATTTGATATGTCTATTTTTTCTGAGGCAATTTTCATATCACTTTTTTGCTTACTTTTTTAACTTTAACATTATTAACAAGAGTCTTGGGCACTTAAAAAAAAAAATAAACCCAAAGTAAAATAAATTAATTGATGTAAGCTTATTTTTTTTTTATTTACAGTTTCTGAGATATTAGCATTTTTAGACTGGTACTATCGGGCTTTTGTCTCAACTGTGAGTCAGCAACCCAAGGGTTAACTGAATATAGAAATACATAGAAAGGTAAGCAGATTCATCAAAATAAATCTTCAAATAGTCTTGTTTCTTTAATTTGAAAACTTTATGAAAATCTTTAAGAAAATCATGGAAAACATAATTGATAAATAAATATGAAAAAACAGCACATTGAAATCATATTCTAACCTTCATTTTCAATAAGTCTTCAATGCTTGAATTGAAACATTGCTTGAAATTTAAAAATACAACTCCTATGAACGTCTGCTTGAACTCTTCAGGTTTTAAAAGCTACATGTTTTTATTCAAATTTTCAAGTCCTTTGACTGAATGCAAAATATTTAAAATATAGAAACTCAAATTTAAAAATGCCATTTTTGCTACAAAAAATTTAAATTTTGATAAATCTGCCCTTTAGGGTCACTGACATTCTGAGATTTCGAAATGCTGCAGAACATCATTTTTTTTATCTTTTTAACCACAACAAATCTATGGTTTTTGTTACCTGTTGGGACAACCAGGGAAATTGAAGGTGCTCCATGTTTGGACCATAGTTCATTAGATTGCCAGTGCCAATGTATATTGGACCTCTTTTGCAACAAAGGGTGAAGGGAAGGCATTTGTAAAGTTGGAATATATCTACCTGGCAAGGAGAAAATATGGAGTAGCTTCCAGATCTCCCTATTAGCTCATGAAATAATAAATAGAATATTAACAAAAATTGCAAATGTTCTGAGTATGTTTACACTGATTCATTTTTGGGTAATTGGTTGAGCAAAACTAGGAAAATATTTAGGGGGTGAAGACATTTATGATTCAGACTAAAATGGAGTAAAAAGAGGATTTATTATATATTATTCAGGGTTGGGCTAATATAAAAACAGATTGGGGACTAATAAAAAGTGGTTACATTACACTAAAGGTGTAACTAACAATCAGATACATTCCTGGTTGTGCTCCCTTGCGCAAAGATATTTTTTCTTGGGTTCCTCCACTGGGAAAGACCACGTAGTAAAGTATATTTGTCCTTCTTTTTCCCCGTCTCTCTCCTTTATGTCAATATAATAAATGGTGTATCCCAACAGTATTGTAAAAAATAGCATATTACAGATTTTATTAGCAAAGTTCTCATAACGGATATCGTTTCACCAATCTTCCACTTTACATCTGTTGGGAATATGTTGAAATCTTCCAAACATATTATAAATATTTAGCCATTTGTTTTAATGTTCTTCTACTTTTACTTGGGAAGCCTTTAAATTCCCATCATTTAGCATTACAAATTGAATACATTCACATTTTACTAGGAGGAGAATTACATTTATGCAATAAAAACACAAAGCAAATCTTGTTATAAGCATTAAAGACAGAGTCAAGGAAAGAGAAGGGAAATGGAAATAAATGTAGGTTAGAGGTAATGTTTTTATTAGAAGTTCCGCAGGCCTGCCCATGGGAAAGTCAATATCTTTGATTCCGCACATTAATACAATTATTTGCATTTTCTGAGTTTTTCTAGTGAAGGCTGCAGTAATGTGATATATGGCCGGGAGCAATTCGGGATTGCAATGTCTCACAGGATGACGTTCTGAATGTAGTAACATACAGGCTGGAATGAATCATTCCTCTGATCTTGTTAGGATTCAGAATATCACAGAGTTGAGAGAAAAAAATTATACTTCCAGCAGTTATTACAAAGAAATACGACTGATAGAGTGAAAAGGCAAGGGATGGGAAACTTGTCAGAAGAATACTCCTGCTTTGTCCTTCTTATTTTCTGCTCACCTGTCTTGCTGATGGCCTCCTCTATTATCCAAGATGCTTAAACTCTTCAGTAGACATAAAATACTTCCCTTTGTCTGTTCGTCTAATTTGGTTTCTACAGGAAGTGGCTACTTTTCGCTCTATTGCTGTAAATGGAAATGCCTAGGTGGTAATAGAATCTGTTTCCAAGAGTTATGGATTTTCATAATGCCTCTTCTGGATTGCTAGGGCTACACATGCTAATACGATCTTTCATTTGAACAGAGATTGTTTAGAATCCAGGTGAAACACAAATTCACTGTATGTTACTTGGGTGAAGTCTTTAGTAATAGAGGAAAATAATGTAAAATAATTTTTTTTTTTCATTATTTTTTCTAGTTTGATATATTCTGATATACCATAAAAAAGAATAAGTATTCCTACCACAGGTGCCTAAACTGTTATTCTGTTCTCTTCTATTGTTTACAAATATACACACGCAAATCCTTTGCAGTGCCTCAGGCTCTTAGTCGATATGGATATGTTTCCATGGAATGGTTTCTCTGAAGTCTAAAGATGGCTTCCCAGGAGTAAATCTCAGTCAATAGTCTAACATGGCAAAAGGAGACTATAAAAATTGATGTGCAATCATTAAAAATAACAATTGTTTAAAAAAACTTGAAAATGGAAATTCTTTAGGACTGACTGGAAGGCTAGGAGCCTTTGTACTGTATTAGCCTAAGGCAGTGATTGTCAGGCTTTTTCAGTTCAAGCCCCCTGCCCCTTGGAGGTCCAGCCTTTGCTCAGGGCCCCCTTAGCAAATAACAAGGTTATAGATAGAGGAAAACATTAACCATTGTTAACATATTTCCAAATATGAATCTGAATCTTACATTTTGGATTCAGATGTATATAGGAAAGCAAATTGGCATTCTCCCCATATCTTAATCTAACTGGCCTTCAGGCCAAAATCTCTATGCCACTATTCCTTGTTCTTTAAGAATGCCAGACCCAATATTTGGGATCTTGGATTAGGAGTAGATGAAAACCTAGATCAAAGACAATGTGCATGATTGTTTAAAGGGCAACAAAATAGGTTAGACAGGACAAGAAGACAAGTCCAAAAAGAGACCAAACATAGCAGCAGGCAGTCTGTTAAATAGGCAAGAGAATTGGGACGGTGACAAGCAATAACTATTCTCTTAATAAAACAAGAGATTAGGGCAACAGCACACCAAAACAAATCAGCCCAGGTAGCCTAATCATCAGAAAGGAGGGCGAGATGTGGGTGTGTGTGTTTAAGAATGCTAGAAGAGAAGTATTCTTAATTATGTGGTGTTTAATACATCAATTTGAGTAGTGTTCTGTCCTCCCTATGGCAGTGTGTAGTTGGACATACAGCTAAACCTCCCCACAATCCAATAAAGGGACTGAGCTTGGAGTCTGTAGATTTTACTGGATAGACAAATGGAATAGCTAAAGTCAGGTGAAACTGTAATACAAGTGAAAAGAAATGCAATGAATACAAGGAATGATACTGCAGAGAAACATATGCAGGTATTTAACTATAACATGAACTTTTGTGCTGGCAGAAATATGCATAACCAATGTCTCTGAGCTGCTGGCAGCTTTATTGATAGTTTAGTGTAGTTTTCAGTACACTAACTTACTGTAACAATCTGTTACCTTGAATCCTATGGATAGCTTGGATCCCAAAGGAGAGCCACTGGTGCAAGGAAGACTGGTGGACACGGATACTCCTTTACGGCTCCGGTCTTCACCGACTCCCTTTTGGGGCCCGGGCTTTCTGCGGCGGAGAAGGCAAAGGAGCAGGGAATAGCCGAGATCGAGGTACCGTCAAGGATTGAAACAGAAGCAAAGGCGAAACAGGCAAAAGAGTCAATGCAGGCAGCAGAGGATCAGAGGTCAAAAAACAGGCCAGGAGTCGAAAACCAGGAACCAGATGTCAGGCAAGGCTTGAGCAGGAACTGTGGAAACAGAAGCCAGCTTGGGCAATGTGAGGAGGAAGAGGAAGGTATTTAAGGGACCAGGAACCAATCAGGAGGCTGAGGACGGACAGACACATCAGGAACCAATAGGAAGCTAGGCGCACAAATTAGATGTCATAACACCTAAGTATACTAGTATAAAAAAAAACTACAACATCTGGTATTCCCAGGTGGTCTTCCATCCAGGTACTAACCAGGCCTGACCCTGCTTAGCTTCCAAGATAGAAATTTTCAAGGTGATGGGGTCTTAGGCCGTCCGTTACGGCATGGGCGTCCGACTTGACGTGTGCCAGTATTTATGCGCCGACGTTTGCCGGCAGGCATTACACTTATCAGCGATGCTACAATAAGAAGAGAATATAAACTGTGTGTGCTCCTTTTACAGCATGGACTGTAAAATTGAGTCTTAGCTCCCACAAGGCACTGTGTTAGGTCACATGTTGGGAGTATGGTAGCCCAACTAGTTCAAATGTAATTCTACCATAAGCCTTATGGAGGTGCAGAATAAATACAGGAAGTTGCCTTGCATAATTAGAACAAGCATCCAGCGGAGCTCGTTCATCAAAGATGAGTAATGAAATGTGACAGCAGGATGACAGCTTATGCTATAGACATGACACTCCCCATCTGGTATCTATAGATGCCACCACTATATTCCTCAATAGATAAGTAAAGTCAGTTCAGCTTATGCTGGAGATATGACAAGTAGGGTGCTGTACAA
This sequence comes from Xenopus borealis, assembly GCA_024363595.1. Classification (NCBI taxonomy): domain Eukaryota; kingdom Metazoa; phylum Chordata; class Amphibia; order Anura; family Pipidae; genus Xenopus; species Xenopus borealis. The sequence continues at coordinate 149,495,981 of CM044437.1, forward strand.
ATGCAGTTCCCTCATTAAGGAGATGATTAGAAAACATAATTTGAGATGGAAAGAAAAGTTAGGAGTCTGGTATGAGCAATGTTGGACTGGCCCAAAAGGATACCAGGAAAACTCCCTGTGGGCCAAGGTGTCAGTGGGCCTCTTGCTACTAACCTATTTCATGGCCATTCCTTATTTCTTTATGGTAAAAAATGCTTAGTAATGGAATAATATAGTAAGCACTGTAGCTATAAAGGACTATGAGAATAAAGAGGCTGAGTAAGTAGAGGATGAATAAGAATTTCAAAAGTGGGTCCACGGTCTAAGGTTTTCTGGTGGGCCCTTGGCATCCCAGTCCGACACTGGGTATGAGTAATCCATGTAGGGTAGGATTCACGCATATTAGACCTCAGCTATAGCTTGTGCACAGAGGATTTAAAAGAATTAACCATGCTATCAATCTCAGTAATAAATTGTGTTATTTGGCATCTTTTAGATGAAACCAACTGGTAGACCTGGACTTCGTCTGCAAACAGACAATGCTTAAAGCCAAATGAATGGATGTTTCTAAAAGAAAGCCTGAATACAAAATGACTAAAAACAGAGTAAGGCATATAGAAAGAGTATAATTAGTTTAAGAGAAATTGAATAGAATGTTTAAAATAATTAAAACAAAGGTTCTGCATGATTAGAGATAGAGTGGAGCGTTTTTTTTTTTTTTTTAAGAGAGCATAGTCAACTTTATAATACAAAGGATAAATCCATGAGCATAGATAAACAATGATTAGTTTTTGGTTAGACCAGTTGCAGAGAACTCAGAAGATCACAGCTGCAGAAGCAGATCTAGGACTAGAAAAAACTGTAGAAGGAAGACAGGCAATAGTCCTAAGGGCATGTATGTGTGTCTGATAATTGGTCCAAACACAAGAACACTTGAATGAGAAGAACCCTTGAATGAGGAGATGTTGCTGCAGAGGCCCTTGTGGATAAGAAAACATTGATATAGATATGGGATCCATTATCTGGAAACCTATTATCCAGAAAGTTCAATATTACAGGACAGCCATCTTGCATAGACTCCATTTTATCCACCAAGTCCACATTTTTAAAAATGATTTCCTTTCTTCCTGTAATAATAAAACAGTGCCTTCTATTTGATCCAAACTAAGATATAATTAATCCTTATTTTAAGCAATAATAAAAAAATGCCTACTTGGTTTATCTAATGTTTACATGATTTTCTAGTGTACTTAAGGTATGAAGGTCAAAATTACAGAAAGATCCATTATCTGGAAAACCCAGGTCTCAATCAGACATGTGGTCAAGATTGTAAGATGAGACTTTAGGGGTTCACAAGAACAAAAGGAGCAGCTAGCTTGGATCTGGTGGGATGGGAATTTGGATATACATATTCTATTTATACCTGTCCTCGCAGCAGTATGTTTTATAAATACAGTATTGTGTACAGATTTTCAATGAGCAGAACAGGGATGTCCCAATTGTTATTTTTGGAGAGGCAGAATCTCTTTGGTGATCACTGTGGTTCCATTTATTCTATTGTATTTTTGTGCAGCTTGTACTGTAATTTAGGGCTATATTTTATATATATATAGAACGATAACAAAAATAATTCCTTCGTAAATTATAATCATCAGTACTTCTTGTTGCAACCAATCTTGTTGCTCTTTCAAAACAACAGCTGGTACACAGCATACGCTCCTATTTCCTACAGTATATTCAGTTCTTTTTTGATTTTCTTTTCTTTATTTGGTACTTACACGTATGCACCTAATTCTCACAAGGTTATTGACTTATTAACTAATTAATAATTTTCTGCTTTATTTAACAACTCTTGCTAAACACATCCAATATTTATATATTTCTAAATATGAGGCTGTTTGCTTTAGGTTTTTATGCAACCTCTGGAGAAGCTAGGTAAATGTAATGAAACACATTGGGGGTCATTTATTAAGTTTGCGAAGAATTGTTCGCAAATGGTAGTTTTGCCCATGCTTTTTCCTAAAATATTGCCTGTCTTTCCAGTTTTTGCGTTTTCTCATTGTGAATGAATTTTCGCAAATGACTCGCGAATGAGACAGGTCTTTGCGTGAGTACAGGCACTTTGCGAGGTTGTTTTGCACGAAAATAGCATTGACAGTAGCTTAAAATCGCAATTAGCGAAACTGTTTTGCGAATATTTTCCCCGTCACCAAAGTTGTGGAGCAGAGTGTTCACATAAAAATTAGCAATTTGTGATTTTTGCCATATTTAAAAAACTCTTATAGACATTGGCAATGTGAAAAACAAATTCGCAAATCTGTCTGCACACTCTTATTCTGCTTTATAAATATAACCAGGCACAGGGCAAATATATTCACTTTGCGAACCAATCTGCCCTGCGTGAAGTTTATAAATGAGCCCCATTGAGATCCACTAGCCACCAGGGTCTGGGCTGGTCTACTTATTTGGTTAGGCTGTAAAAGGCATCCATATCTCAAGTTCAAGCACCACATAACCCTGTATTTCCTCACTTGCTAAAAAGGAATCCAACCCCTTCCTAAAGCTATCTAATATATCAGCAAGCGTAACTTATTCAGGCAGAGAATTTCACAACTTCACAACAAACTCTGCCCAAAACCCTTTCCTAATATTTAAATATAAACTCCTTTCTTCTAAATGGAATAGGTGACCTTGTGTCAGCTGGAAGGATCTACTGGTTAAAGGAACAGTAACAGCAAAAAATGAAAGTGTTTTAAAGTAAAGAAAATATCATGGTGTGTTGCCCTGCGCTGTTAAAAACTGATCTGTTTGCTTCAGAAACACTACTATAGTTCATATAAACAAGCTGCTAAGTAGCAATGGTGGAAATTGAAAAACGACTATATGGTACAGGATAAGTAATGGATAACATTATGTTCTACAGAGCTTGTCTGCTATCTGCTGTGTAACTTGAGCCTTTTCTCCTTTGAATGGCTGCCCCCATGGCTACACAACAGCTTATTTGTATAAACAATAGTAGTGCTTCTGAAGCAAGCACTGCAGTTTTACCAGTGCAGGACAACACTGCATTATATTTTTATTACTTTAAAACTATTTCAGTTTTTGATGTTACTGGTCCTTTAATAAAACATTTTTTTTATTATGTGATCCTCTATATATGTATCCCCCTTAAACACCTTTTTTTCAGCATTATCAATCTCAACAATCTTTCTTCATAACTGAGAGTTTCCATACCTTTTAAAAGTTTTGTTGGCCTTCTCTGGATGTTCTTCAATAACTATGTCCCGTTTCAGCACTGGAGACCAAAACTTTACAGCACATTCCAGATGGGGCCTTACCAGTGTATCATAAAGTGGAAGAATGACCGCCTCTTCCAGCTAAGGCCCCTTTTATTACAGCTCAACACCTTGTTTGCCCTTATAGCTTCTGACTGGCATTTTATGAAACTGCCAAGTTTATTCTCTACATGCATTCCAAGGTCTTCCTCCATTTTAGATTTTCCTAGGCAATACGTGTCTTGCATATTTTTATATCCCAGGTACATGACTTTGCATTTCTTGATACTGAATGTCATCGGCCACTTAGCCAGCCATATTGCTTGTTTGTTAAGATCCTTCTGGAAGAATGTTGCATCCTGGATTAAATTTATTGGGAATCATACTTTTGTGTATTCTGCAAAGACTGATACATTGCTTACACTCCCCTTCTTATAACATTTAATGCCATCAGGTACAATGTTACCAAGTGGTCATGGTTGCTGCACCATTAGTTAATTGATAAACTCTATTGTTAAGTAGTTCATAGCTTTTCTTCGTATTCATGTTCAAGCCAAAAGTCAGAAAAAGACACAAAGTCCCCCAAACATAGTGTACCTTGTCTGACACAAATAATTTGGGTTGAAAAATAACGAGTTCATGATTAAGAGTATATACTAGCAACATATTTAGTGTATTGCAAATTCTTCCAGCCTTATTCAAAGACTTGTTTGGCCCAAGGTTCCTTTGTCTTATTTAAAACTAATCTTTTTCCTTTCTCACCAAATATCCAAGATATAGATGTTAATCTAATGATTTTGCTGCACAATATAATTCAAAGACAAATGCAATTTACAGGGTTGTTTTTTTCCTGTTCATTTTGCAGTCCTTATTATCTCTCCAGAGCTCTGCAGGATTGTAATTGCCTTCCTGGAAATTTGGGTTTTGTTTTTGTAATACTGATATTTTTGTCTGGGAACCTCATTAAACCTGCTATTCTTAACATCATATACAGTACATTGCAAGGTGTAAAATGACTACAACACAATAGGGCTATTTATAAAAGCACCTGCAATTGAAGGCACCAATAGTCACAACAGATTAGCGCTGCCTGAATCGGATGCAAACATTATTTTGAACAGACACTCTAAGGTGATGCAGCCCCATCTCTGAAAATGGTAGATGCAAGGTGCACCCAATTTACCCCAAATGCATCTCACCTTTCTTCACTGTCTCTGCTTCAGGGGCCATACACCCCTGGGCTCCCAGCTGCTGCCCCCCAAGGCTCCCAACCCAAAACCCCTCTAACCCCTGGGTTGACTATCCATATCTTGCAGCCACTATTGGGCCCACACTGCCTTAGCCACAACCCCGGGCCCCCACCTGAACCACAATCAGCCCTCTGCCTCAACCCCCACAGCATGAATCTTCCTAATCTGGCAGCCACAATCATGTGTCCTGCTGACCCAGTCAGACCCTGCATGGATATGTGGGGCCTATTTACGTATGAAAGGTTGGAATTTAGTGGTTTTAGAGGTTTTTGAAGCCAGGACTAAATTAAATACCTCGAAAAACATCTAAAAATTCGATTTTTTATGACAATTCCGGGCAAAAAAAATAGAAAAACATCTAAAAACCTGGAAAATGTTGTATTAGTGGTTTTCATTTTTTTATACTTCATAAATCTAGAATTTTTAGATCTTTTTTTAAAAAAAAGTTAAATAACCATAAATCTTTAGAAACTCAGGGAAAAATTTAAAATGTGTTAGTAAATGGGCCCCTTAGTGCTGAGCATTTTAACAGCAGACACAGCAGCCCATCCCTCACTTTAAGTTATTTATCAGAAATCCATGTGCAAAAATGTTTAATTTGTTATTGAGAAGCCGTACAATCTCTGCATGAATTCTTTATTTCTGGTTCTTAAGGTAAAGGTTTTAAAGTACTAAAACTATATGAGCACAACTAATACAGCACCTATAACATAGAGAGATGCCTTAGTACATGTTTGCAGAGACATCTGTCTTGGATAGCCTCAGGCACCATTTGAGTATTAATTATGGTTAGGTCTTTACCTATCTAATAAATGACTGTGAGATTGAGTGCTGCAATGTAAAACACACCGGGAACAGCCCATTTATTATATTCTAGTAGAATAAGTAAGGGAACAACACAACCGTGCACCCAATGACCAAGTTAATGGTCCAATTTTTGATCGTAGGACTTCTATGACTCATTTGTACTATAGCACAGGTGCCAAAAGTTGCATATAACAGCTCCTCAAACTGTCATTTTTCAAGTAAGATAATAAATATAACAGTTCAGATTAGGCTGTTTTCTTTCTTTTCTTCTTTTTTTTTGTCAGGTCACACTAATAACCATAGTGCACATTAAACCCAGTGATTATCTGAATGCTTGACAGATGGTAGGCTGTTAATTTGACAGTGATTGCCAGGGCTTCTGAATTTGCTACACAAAAACATGAAATGTAAAAAAAATCCAGTTTTTGGCTATTCTGCTTCAGTTACATAACCAGGATTTCTTCCTCATGAAAACGGCATAATTACTGTGTTCTTCAAATCAATGGATAGTTAATAAAAAGAAAGGTCTTAATTGCATTCATTGTACATGTTTCCAGTGGTGAAAATAACATGGCATGGGATGGATTTTATTTCAAAATCAATTAATAGCCGGTTTAGGACATACTTAATCTGATGAAGGGCCATTGTGAATCATACCCTTGTGTCAAGCAGTAGAGATTTTTTTCTTCAAAATTCATTTAATTCAAAGGCAATTTGTGAACATATTTAACTGATAATGCACCTCCTGCTGTGAAATATAAGAATATCAGAAGTCATCATATTTAACCACACTTGGTCTCAATTGTGTAATTAAATCCAGTAGTTTGGGTCCTCCACATGGCTTGATTGCAGTGTGCCTACCTTCCCCTCTGCAACAAAAATGCTATGTGTCTTCATTGTGCACATCATATATGCCACGAAAATATTATTTTTAATATGTAAATTATAAAAAAATTAAGCAGGAAGGGGTGGGACCCTTAATATCAGGGGAATTAGTTGATTGATGAGAACAGGTAAAAAGAAGAAACTCTGAACTGTTATTTTTCATCTGTCTACACAAATGAGGACCCAGCTAATGAATATTTCTGTGAGAGATCACCCGGGTGGTCTAGTGGGGGTGCGATGGGCCACCCATCGCACCCACGGAAGGGATGCCTGCAGCATCTGTCTTCTTGCGCACCTGTGAGCATAATGAAAACCTGACCACGCTGCTCACTTCCAGGTTTGAGCGAGCAACTCAGGTGATGTCATCACTCATGGTGCAGAACTCAAATATTTTAGGGTGCAGGCACCTTTCTTGCATTGCCCAACGTAGATCTATTTTGATAGTTCCTGGGGGCTATTTCTAGTTTACTAACCAGTGTTTGACCTTGCCTGATTTGACTCTTGCCTGTATTTTGACTTTTCTTCCAGATCCTGATTTGTAACTGTTAACTTTTGTATTATGACTCGGTCTGTGACCTTGATTGTGCTCCTGTCTCTCGATTGTGTACCACACTGTCCAGCTTGGTATTGACTCAGCGGCAACCGAGTAATGGAGGACTACTCCCAAAGTGAAAGGTGGTTGTTAAAGGCAGAATATTGAGCCGCGACTGGGACCTTTGGCTTTACTTTGGGGTTGGGAGACCAAACATCACCATTTCCTTCTTAATAGTCCCAATTCTAGTACAACTACTGATGTATGGTCAGGCAAGATGAAATTCAAAAGTGACTAGAACATGTCAAGGTAAATAAATCCATCCCAGGGTACTGACCAAGCTTAGCTCTGTGATTGCCAAAGCTCTATACATAATTGTTCAGGATACATTGAGGTCTGGATGGTGCCAATAGACTGTCAATTGTGAAGATGATGCCACTTCTATTTGCATAGTTCCTGTGTGTGATTTCTAGTTGTCTTGTATGTTCCTAATCATGCCTATCCCTGACCATTCCTAGCTTGCTGCATGTCATGACTTTTGCCCATTTGTTGACTACTCTCTGGATCCTGTTACTGTACTGCAGCATTGCTGTTATTGACCCAGCCTGTGACCTAGACTATGCTCTCATCTCCTAATTCGGTGCTGCACTGTCCGAATGGTATCGATTCGGCCTGTCCTTGACCATGTTCCTTGTTCTTTAATTTTTGTTTGGTTCCGTTTCCTCCCCAGAACTTTCCCCTTGGTCTTCTCACTTTAAGAGCTGGAGGCATCTGAGTAGTGGATGACTCCTCCCAAAGTGAAATACAGTGGTTATAGGCAGAACAGTGAGCCATGACTGGGACCTTTGGATTTAATCCATGAGACCTTGAGGCAAGTAAATTGGTTTTTTATTTAGATTTTTAAACCTTCCTCAATCTAACTTTGATTTGTCTGTATCAAGGGAGAAAGACACCTGTATACTTTATCTATTACATTACTCCATGACAAATAGAGGGATGTAAGACACCATATATAACAATCCTATGTTTTAAAGACAATTGATGCAGATATATTCAGAGATGTTCATGCATGGCGAGTTTCATTCTAGAACTGCATACTGTATGTGTGCCTGCATATGTTAGACTAGAGAAGATCTAAGTGATTTGGCAAGTGCTACAACTTGCCCAAAGTTTAGTTGAACTTCTGAGTTGTTTTAGTTAAAAAAAGTTTTATCATTCAATATGGGGTGGAAAAGAGGTGTGACTGGAAGGGCAATCATCAAAGCTCTGTAACTTTGCAATGTATATCTATTAAAATTCTGTGACTGCTTCCAGATGGTATTTCAAATAATACTGAACAATATGGGTCCGATTTACAAAATTCATGTGAAATGATCAAATTTCGAATTTGATCGAATAACGATCGTACAAATTTTTCGTTTAATTGGATATTCAAATTTGGCCTCTTCGATCATCGAATATCGAATGATCGAATAGATCAAATAGATTGAATGATCGGATATTCGATAATTCGATGATCGAAGGAATCAAACTTTATTCGACTGCCTACTTCGCCAGATTGAACCTACCGAATTGCAGTAGAAGCCTATGGGAATCCCCCCATAGGCTTCTGAGACAAAAGCTGGCCATAGAAGTAAAGATTTTTGAAAGATCCAATTGTTATCGTGAGACCACGATTGTCTCAAAACAATCGTTTAAATGCCTGATGTGTCCATTAACTAAAAAGACCATTTCAGGCGATATTGCCAGCAAAACTGAAGGATCACAGCCTGCTTGGCGCTGCAAACATAGATAGATTGCATGGGGACCGATAAAGATTTTCTAACCTGGCCGATCAATCATCAGACCAATGTCGGATGAAAAATCGTAAGATGAACGATCGTTTGTATCCCACTAACCGCACGATAATTTGACAGATTGGTCGGACTTCCCTAAGATCGGTCGTTTGGCAGGGAAAGATCGTTGCGTCTATGGGGAGCTTTAGTCCTGCTCGAATACAATTCGTACGATCGAAGCGTTCGTTCGTTCGAATCGTACAAATTTTTCAGATGCTCGAAACAAATTTCACGATTATTTAGTGTAATCGAATTCAATCGAGAAATCGAATATCGAGCAAAATAATAGCCTACGCAATGGTCGAATGCTTATCGAATTTCGAACAGGATTGAGCAAATTTTGGGGAATAATAGTAAATTTGTCCCTATGTGTGTCACTGTACCTGCTTGGCCTCTCTCAACTAAACTTATTGCCACATGGTCACCATTTTGAAGCACCTTGAAGCACAGCGGGCAGGACAGTTGGCAACTGTAGAACATAGACTAGCCTGTGAAATTACTCTTGGTAGTTATTTTTGTTTTTTTTTTCTGTTTTTTTCAGTACTGCTTGCTGTTTTTTCTCACAGAAAAGCAACCTGAGGCAAGAGAATATGTGTGTAGAGTGGGGGGTATCGAGGCCATTTTTTGACAGTTCTCTCCTGATTAGATTCCTTATACCAATTTATTTCTCATTAGTAGATTTTTTTACTGTATTTTTATGTTGTATTTGCCATCGGCTTCCTATACCTAACATATTCACATGATTTTTCTTCTTTATAAAGCCACCTTTTATTTGTAGCATTCCAATCTTTACTTTTTCATCTTCTGCTTTTATTTTATTGTCTGGTATTATAAAAATACCCATTTATTTTGTTTCAAGTAATAAATCACTTAGAGCTCAATTAAATTAGGTGAGATAATCTACTTGGTGAGTCATTTCCATAACTTATTTTGCTTGGAAAACACACAAACAAAAATTTGATTTCCGTGCATTTTGCTGATGAACCACAGTCTGGAAGAGTTCATCTTAAGGGATTTAGCATCTGAGGTATTTTGTCATTAGTAGTAAAACTACTCATCACATTATGGGGCTGATTTACAAACTAATTTTAGTTTTTTTGTTATTTTATTTATCTAAAACTCTAAAAATTGGAGATGTATAAAGTGAAAAAACCATGAAAAACTCTAATACAAAACTACTCCAAGTAAATGCAGTTGAGGTCCCATAGTAGTCAATGGAGGTCCCATAGAAGTCAATGGGGGTTGTGCTGATCCTATTGGCCTTTTTTTAGAAGTTTTGTATTTTTTTTTGCTAGTAATTATTTGTATAAAACACATATTTCTAGATATATTCATATTTTTTCTGCACTATTTTCCCTGCAAACTTTTTATATTCAGATGTTTTAATAACATGTTATTTCATAGAAAATTAGTTTAGTCATGGTTTCAAAAAGATCTGATAACACTGAAATTCTACAGCTAATAAATGGGCCTTCCCATGTAAAAACCACAAAAAATTCAAATGCAAAATTTTACCAAGTAAAAGTAGTCATGGTCCTATAGAAGGCACTGGGAGCTGCACTAATCCTACTGTATCAAAGGTCGATTTTAGATGGCTTTTAGAAGCCATGACTAAACTCACTTTCTATAAAACCACAGATTTAGTGATATTTATAAAAAGATCCAAATAAAAAGGTACTAACAAAAGGAAGGCTTAATGCTAAAAAATAGGAGTATCTACGAAACCTCTAAAAAAAGTTTTCTGGGCAATTCCTAGCAAAACAAATTCTGAAACCTCTAAAATTCCCAAATAATTTAAAACAGTCCAACACAGCACAGTTCTCATTGACTTTTATAGGACTTCGACAACTTTTATCTCACAAAGTTTTGCACTAGAGGTTTTTGTAGTTTTTGCACTTAATAAAACTCAAATTTTTAGAGCATTTATAAAAATAGGAAAATCAAATTTTTTGGAGATTTGTGAAAAAAATCTAAATTTGATTGTTATTAAATGGGCCTCTTAGAGGATTTCAGACTTCATTTCTATAGTAATTGTTTTTAGGGGGTTTAGAGGTTTTCTTATTTTTTGTGCATTGTTCATTTTTTTTTTTTTGGATCTTTTAATAAATTACATGGTAATGTTTTAGTGAAAATTAGTTTATTAACATTTTTAAAAACCATTAAAGCCACTAAAAGGAAAGTATTAATACATTTGACTCCAAGTGTAATCAGGATGCAGTCACATGACCTAAACAGCCTGCTTTTATATTCGGCCAAATCCTTCCTGAAAAATGCTCAGATTCAACCAAATCCAAGATTCAGTGAACTGAAGTACCAAAAGTATGAGTATTTGGAAGCCATCTTCTCTAACTCTACAATGAGTGTGGTTTGGGGAGCAGAAGCAGTTAAGATATATGCCTCAAGATATAATAGTATTTTAGTAAGAGCTATCCAACAGTTTTTTTTGTAGAAAAACAACCTAGCATAAATAGGTTTATAAGTTATTTAGTTGTCTAAACTCCCTAATTTTCAGTTTCCACATTTTTCCACATAAACCTTCTAGCACCAAAAACACAACTAATACAAGGCAAACATACAGGGAACATTTTGTAAGGAAGACATTTTTGCAGGAGTCAACTGAAGGTGTCAAGCTGAGACAAATTGGGTTTAGTCACAAGCAGAAACAAAGCATATTTAAAATCCCAAATCAGGCAAAACTACAGGGACATAAGACTCCCTGCCAAAACAGCCAGAACATTCATTGGCCGCAGTCTTAAATGCAAATTGTATTCATTTGAATGCAAAAAGCTCAACTTTGTAGGGTTTCCCACATCACTGCTGCCAAGGATCAGTGGCAGGGAATGAATTTTCTGGCAAAGAAAGGATCACAAAGCAGCAGTGAGATTTGTTTTAAGTAATGGGTGACATATTTTCTGCTGGATATATGTAAATTTTAAACATATTTATTATAGACTTATAGGTGTATAAATGCAAGTCTGCCCAGATGCTTATTCATGCCTTAACTTATTGTTATAGATGTCCAGCATGGTTTGTTTTCATTGGACACAAATACATTGTACCAAGGGCCCAGTCTTATAAGGAAATAGGGGTTGAAGCTGCACAAACCCCATAGCAATAAGAGGAATCATGAACACAAGGAATATCACAGAAAAGGCAGTATAAAGGAAATACATTTTGTAATAAACTTTTCATAGACACTCATACTTACATGTTGCTAATCATTTTTCTATTTGTCATTCAACTCAAAGCGTGGCTGTCAGGGTTATTAGCTTCTCACAATTGGTTACATGGATTTTTGCAAGCTCAAGGAGAGGTTCCGTGAATCAAATGTACAATGTTCCCTATATATTTATGTATGGCTGATGTATAAATATTTTCTACAGTGCAGGTTTTCAAAACATGTTGGGGTTATAATATATGACTCAATTTCCAGGAAGCCATATCAACCAATCAGCTGTGTTTGGCTATGAATAATATCTACACATTTTCTGCCTTAGATTTACCACTTTGGACCTCTTTCTTACATGCATATATAACATAATTGTTGGGGATGATCATTTTGCCCCACCACTACTCCACACACATTTTGGGCACTTCAAAACACTTTAAATCCATATATGTCACTCAAAAAAATTAATCTGAAGAATGGGTGGTTTCTGGCGATTACTGTACAGCAGGGAAAGCTAGATGCTCAGTGCAGTGGACATCAAGTTAAACAGACAGCTATCCAAAGACAGCTGTTAACAAACTACTTTCCTCTGCCTTGTCTTGACCCTCCTCTACAGTCAGCAAGAATGTGTAGGAACTACAGGGAGATCGAGTAAGGAGCCTCAAACGTGACCCTAGATATTGGTAAGTCATCTGGTGATGACAGCAGGGAGAGAGATGAAAAGATTGTGAGATTCAATTTAAGAAGATACTGGTACCACCCGCATCACAGACCTAAAAGAAAAACATGAGGTAGAGCCAATACCTAAGCTGTAGACATCATCATACTGTAAAATCATTTTTCTCTTGGAACCAACAAGACTAGAGCCAATATCTAAGCTATACTATAGACTTAATCATAAAATTACATTACTGTTGTACACAACAGGGGTACAGCTGATACTTATATGCCAACAATCATAACTAAACTCATTTATTAAGTAAATCCACTATCTGAAAGTTCAAGAAA
>CM044437.1:149526000-149550286 GCA_024363595.1 Xenopus borealis
CCCCTCAGTGACTTCTAATATCCTTATCCTTTACAGCAATATAGTCACACCTACCCATATTTATGCTGAAAATAATTATTTATGAAGCAGGAATACTCTTTACACACAGTAAGTCCACATAGGATAAACAGTGCTTATACTTGTGTATTTTCTCATTAAATATTATGCATTTTCTGCCTATTTCACACATTTTCCCACGTGCCTTATTACTGTACATTATGAAAATTTAATGCAATCTCGAATCCTATATCAGGATAATAAAATCCTTACTAGTGGCAGCTGTAACCTGCGTGCTGAGAACTCCTGTGAGACTTGACTTGATAAGCAAAGTGCAAGCTGACTCCAAGTAGTAGATCTAAGCTGCCACTGTACACAGCTGGAACCCACAGTGTATAAAAAGGTCCAGTGTCCCAGTAGGGCAGTATATGAATACAGAGCGAGATTTCGGGCAGGAAGAAAAGGATAAAAGTAGGGAAATTAAATGCTTTGTATTTGTTATCTACTGTCAGGTCAATCCCTTGCATACAATACATTAATGTATTTGTGTAAGAAAAATACATATTTACAGTTTCCTTCTTACGTGTTTTCTTAACCTAGATAATTATTATAGCATAAGAATGAAACAGTCCAGTCCAGTAAAAGGGGAACTCTACCTCTTAAATAATGACATAAATGTAATTTAACTCTTTTTTGCAACTTTTGCAACATACATTCAGAAAAAACGTGGTTTCACCGTAAATTGTAATTTGTATTTGTTATTGAAGGCAGCATGTGGCACTCTATTCCCTGCACTGCTGATTCAGTTTCCAAAACAGTTAAAAAAATTGTAGAGCTTGTTTCCAGCGTTTGGTTACATCATATATTGTCCGAGGCTTTATGGTAGTGATCACCCACTGGAAGATACACACTGAAGTTGAGGACCAGTATGTTTAGCAATCTAGTTCCTGTTCACCCACCCTTTCTTGATGTCCCTTTAGGCCCCTGGTTCTTACAGTGACTTTCTAATCCTTCGTAGTTAACATGGAGGCGCCTATGGCCACAAAGCTATGGATACATGGTATTGTGTGGATATTGGAACAAGAAGGTGCTTTTTGGTTGCACTTGAATCAAGGTCATACTCATCTCTTTTGCCTTCCATGTCTAATGAAGGCATGGACAGGATTGGTGGGCATCTTTAGTTGTAGCATGGTTCAGGGCATTGTGGGATCCAACCATAAATTGGGACTTTCAAGGTCTAAAAGCTCTAGTAGGTTGAAGTCAGGACCAGGGGGGAAGCAGTTGTGCAGACTAACAGAAATGGTCCAATAAGGAGTTGAAGCAGAAGGGTAAGGAACCAGAAGTCAGCTAAATTATTGAGCACTCAAGAACTCTCAGGAGTAGAACCTATATTCAGGTGTCTGAAGTCCTTTTAACTTCGGATTTCACTCCAAGCATGATGATGTCACACGCCGGCATGATGCTACATGGTACACCAATGTCATGGTGATGCAGCCATGGGCGGCATCATATTTACTACAAAGGGGAGCATTTCTAACTGGAGCCCTCCTGGAAATCTATAGAGGTCTCTTTTGGCCATCACCTACGGAGAAAAATGGAGGGTGTCTGGGAGCATTAGGAATGTGGCCTCAGTAAAGAGGAGTCTCAAACACATATATAAGCATCCAACTACATATTAGCCAGAAATGTTAAAACTCTTCATTTGAACACTCATTGCTGAATTCTAAACTGTCTCTGGAATCAATGTTAAAATAAAATAGATTTTTATGCGTGAGCTGCAAATAAACCTGTCATCACCCTGTGCAATGCCAAGCAATGGCTGGTGGGTTGTGAATGGAACCACCATTGGGTTCTGAAGCAGTGGTAGAGCATCCTCTATAGCAGTGATCCCCAACCAGTAGCTCCTGATGGATGTTGCTCTCCATGTCTTCAAAGCAGGTGCTTAATTTTAAATTCCAGGCTTGGAAGCAAGTTTTAATTGCATAAAAATGAAGTATAGTGCCAAGTAGAGTCTTCTGTAGGTTGTCAGTCCACATAGGGGCTACCAAATAATCAATTACACCCCTTCTTTGACACCCCAAGGGATTTTTTCATGCTTGTGTTGCTCCCCAACTCTTTTTACATTTGAATGTGGCTCACGGTTAAAAAAGGTTGGGGACCCCTGCTCTATAGGAATGAATTGCATTTTACCATCTGGCAGTTTAATGAAAAAACCTGGGTTTGCAGATGCTAGTCGAACACAACCTGTCTGATGGTAGGTTTGCTGGAGGAGAAATAATGCTCTGGGGCCTTTTCCATTGTTTGTACTAGGACTCCTGATTCCAGTGAAAACAACCCCATTGCCAATTCTACTTGTGAAGCATTTTGTTTCTGCACAATAATGCCCCCATGCACAGGGGCCAAGTCCATAAAGAATAGGTATGCTGAGACGGTAAGAACCTGACTGCACAGAGCCCTGACCTCAACCCAACTGAACCCCAGTGGGATGAATTAGACCCCCACTGTGAACCTGATCCCCAACTTCAGTGGCCTACCTCACCAATGTTCTTGAGGCTGAATGGAAGAAACTTCCAGCAAAAATGTTCCCACATCTAATATAACAATTATGGAAGGGGAAATTCTTTATTACAACTATTTCTTTTATGGCTTAGGGATATATAATAATTTTATTTTATTTTTTTTATTTTTTGCACTACATTCTCTTATATAAAGTACATTCAACAAATGGGTTACTGTTCTTCAGTGTGAATTGTTTAGATAATATATCATTATATGAATATTATATATTATTTTATACAATGTTACAATAATTATTGTGATTTTTTTTTTTACTAAAACATTTTAAATTTACTCACAACTCAATGGGAGCTTATTTAAGAAAGAACTCAAAAGTTTAACAATCAATTGAATATGAAATATCTGAAAATTTTAATCTAATACAAATCAAATCAGATTCCTCTGAGAAAAAACATGATCATGAACTCGGCAGGTTTTTAGGTAGCGAATATTCGAAGTAGAACTGTTTCCATGATCGAGGTGGGATAAATCTCCTATTCAAATTTGCGTTGGTGTTTTAAAATTCCAATTTGTGAGTAGTGATGGGAAAATCTGTGGCATTTCGCTTCGTCTAACTTTTCGAATTCGCAATAAATTAATGAAATGCCACTGCGTCTCGTTAGGGATGTAGACATCCATTTTTGGATAATGGCGCACACTGCGAATCATGGGAATTCGCCACAGGCGAATAAATTCGCCCATCACTATTTGTGAGTTTTGAACCCCCCCCCCAAAAAAATCTAAAATTCTAATTTTTTTTTACCATTTGGACCTTAATAAATCTGCACCTAATAGTCTCAGAGTTGGAGACACTACTAAACTGCAATTTCCAGCATCTCAATGTCATGGTAAAGCAGTTGATCAGATCCAAAATCATTTAAGAAAACAGAAATTCTGAAGTTTTAAGGACACCAATGAGATGGGATAATGCTATACTTGCATTCTTTTTTAATAAACTACTTTGATTAAGGTTAAGTGATAAATATGGCATCATAAACAGCATTAATAGCATTTTATAACAGTTGTTAAAAGTTGACAGTGACTATAAACAAACTGCAGGAGTCTGGCAACACTGGAAAGCCAAATTTACAACCACGAGTATATTACACTGTACACAATTCTTCTGTTTCAGTGGAATTGAGTAGATATGGTTAGATTCCAATAAACTTGACAAAGATTAAATGAAAAGTATTCATAAGAATTCATGCAGGATTTTAATCAGATACATTAAAAGGCAGATTTGTATCCTTTTTATCATCTTTATTTTAGTTTTGAAAGTGCACATAGAGTATACAGGTAGAACCTGTTATCCAGAATGCTAGGCACCTGGGGTTTTCCGATAATTAATCTTTCTGTAATTTGGATCTTCACACCATAAGTCTACTAGAAAATCATTTAAACATAAACAAGCCCAATGAGCTGGGCTTGCTTCTAATAAGCATTACACATATTTTAGTTTGGACCAAGTACAAAGTATTGTTTTATTATTACAGAGAAAAAGAAAATAATTTTTGAAAAGTTGGATTATTTGGATAAAATTGATTATTTGGGAGATGGCCTATCCGTAGTTCGGAGCTTTCTGGATAACAGGATTCAAGATAACAGACTTCATCAACAGGGGCTACAGCCCAATGATTGTAGATCAATACATTCATGCAGCCATCAGGATTCCCAGAAGTCACCTTCTACATTATAAACAAAAACCTGAAATAAATCGGGTTCCCCTAGTGGTCATATACAATCCACAACTAAGGACACTCAGAAAAATAGCCAGAGATCTACAAGGTACACTTCAGAAGCACGAGAGGCTCAAAAGCATATTCCCAGACCCACCACTCCTAGCATTCAGACAGCCTCCCAATCTAAAGTCACTAATAACAAGAAGTGCCTTTTTGCACCCCACCAATAATGGAACATACCCCTGTTGCAAAAAACAATGCAAAACCTGCCCACAAATCCTGACTTCTGACAAAATAAAAATTCCGTTCACATTAGAGGAATACAACATCCATGGCCACTACAACTGTTCTTCTTCCAACGTGGTGTAGTTAATACAATGCACCAAATGCAAAACAGGGGGACTGTATATTGGAGAGATTGGACAAAGTCTGAGAAAAAGAAATACACACCACCGATTCACTGTAACTAATAAAAAACTGGACACACCAATAGGAAAACATTTCAATGACCCTTATCACTCCATAAAGGATTTAGGAATTTTGGTTCTTAAGGGCAATTTTAAAAGGTATGGGAATACAAATTAATGGAAACCTTCAATTCTCCGGAGAAGGGACTAAACCTGGGACTTGGATTTATGTCTAATTATGTGGACTAACAAAGGACTGCACCAGGTCAGAAACATCAACATGTCTGGATATGGACTAAGAGATCATTTGGAATTCCTTTGATTCTACACTCTAATAATTCAGCCCTGATTTACAATCTAGTTGACCCACATTATCTTATACCTTATCTGCCTATCTCTTGCAGATCCCCTCGTAAATGACTTTGTCACCTCACACACAGTTTGATATTCCTTTATGTTGGTCATTTGATCTATGAGCTAAATGTTGTATATATAACAGAGAGCACCGCAGCTTCATTGTAATCAGCTTGAAAAAGGAACTAAAATGTTATGAAAGCTTGCTGTGATTATATTAGTTAGCCAATAAAGGAATCACCTTTATACCATTTTATTTTTTATTTCAAAAGGGTTTCCCAACAACATTTTTACTGGCTAACACGGTACAGCAACTTTACCTGCGATTCAAAATAACAAATCCCATACCTGTAATCCATTAAGGGGGATATTTACTAAAATCCAAATTTATCTCATAATTAAAATAAAAAAGCTGCCTTTTTCATGAACCCCAAATTTATCCGATTATCATGCTAGACCCAGCGTAAACCACAATATCTTCCAGTTAGGAATACATGACCTTGACAGGTCTGAGATAGTGGATTTTCATTTCATTCACTGGCTGCATCCAGTCTAATAAATCTTAAAAATGTTGAGTTTTTTATTCAACTAAAAAATTTTAGTTTTTGCCCAAAAAACCTCTACCATATAAATTTGAGTTTTAGTAAATAACAAAAACAATAACCCTAAAAGGTTAAATAGGCATATTAGAAGGAATAAAGGAGGGTTGGGAGACAACGGGGCACAACTGGATAAAAAGTCTTTAAGGTCACGGTACAGACAGGAATAGGTAGATTCGTGGTCAGGCAGGCCTGGTCGAGGCAGACAGAAAACAAGAGTCGTCAAACAGGCAAAGGTCAAACCGGGTGATCAATCTGAAGGATGAGGCAGAATAAGTAGTCAAAAACAGGCACGGGTCAGGATACAAATAATCAGAGTAGTCAAAGCCAGGCAGGGTCAAATCAGGTATTCAGGAACAGAACATAAGCTTAACAGCACAGATACAGGTATAAACCTATCACGGGCAATTAAAAAATGTCAAGTATCCCTTTGAATATTTGATTTTCGCTCCATTGCCTGCGTTTACTAAAGCCGGAAGTGCGCGCCACATGCGCACTAGAGGGATGCCGGCAACAGAGAAGGAGCGGCATGAGATGGCTTGAATGTTAAAATATAGCTCCCATTAATTCCATAGAAGGTTGCCCGGATTTTCCATTAATTTTTCAGATTTTTTATTATTGAGTTTGAAAACCTTTAGCTTGGCCATGTTTTTTTTCTGTGATTTTCTTAAATCATAGACAAATCATGATCTTGAATTGTAATGATCCCATATAGTTGAAAAGTATTCTGTTCTAAGTTGTTTTAATGATTTTGGGGCTTCTTTATGAAATATTAAACTGGGGTATCCAACCATTTAATTTTTTCCCATTTAGAAAAACTGTTTTTGACTAAAGCAACCGAGATATTGTTTCATGATATAATCATTCAAATTGAACGATTAGTGAATTTGATCAAACGATTTGAACTTCAGCCAAAGACTCCTTATAGGTTATAGGAGGTCCCCATAGGATAAAACAGCAATTCGGCAGGTTTAAGGAGGCGAAGGGTCGAAGTCAAAGTTTTTAAAGAGATAGTAATTAAATAGTCACATTTGTTCTATTCTAATAAAAAAATTTCAATTCAAATCGAATTTTAGCCTAGTCGGCAGTCAAAGTACCCAAAAATGACTTGTAAATTCAACATTTTTTTATTTGAATTTTTACTTCGACCCTTTTTAATTAGGACCCCAGCACTGCAAGTTAGAAATGTTCAATCCTCTACGTAGCTTTACCACTGGAATTTTACCATTTTGAGAGAATGTTGTTGTCTTTTACCTATATAAGCCTTGATATATATGCCTGATTCTCTTGGCTCCTCTTTTCTTTACTTTTATTTGGGTTATATGTGTAAGGGTTTATGGTAGGCTTGGTTACTTTACTGTAGTCCTACTGTTGTACCCCTTTACCCTTATTCAAGGTTTATAACACAGTTTATAAGTGGGGATATATGAAGAAGATTCTCTTCCTTCTTCACTGGATTTCATTTACTAGGTTTGTGGTTACTACTTTCCATGCTGTGGTTAATAACTGGCTAAAAAAGTCTTTGAGGAAGCCCTCAGTGATCAAAATCGAATGTTCTCATGCTCAGCTGCCACAGAAAAAAAAACTAAACTGAATGAGACTACATTGGGTTGTCTTCACCTTTGGTTTCTTTAGCTTCAGTACCCTACATAGCCCTTGTGCAAGGATCACCTGCGTTCACCAGCCACATTTGTCTAACAAATAATATGGGTTCACAGGGGAGGTATCTGGGCACTCCTAAAGAGAATCTTGGTATCTGTCTGGTGAAGTAGAATGTCAATCATTGAGTTGGCATCTCTATATGGGTGGTAATAGGTTGGTTATTGCATATTGTTATTATTGTTTACATTTACATGAAAGTACTCCTCATTTTTATGACTCATTGAGCACTGGGGCCACAGTGCTTGAAAGCCATATGTCAGCTCAGACATGTATTAATTAATTTAATGAAGCAGATAAGATAAACAGATGCCCATATGGATTACTGAATTTAAAAAGAAAAATTAGTAAAAACAAATCCCACTCATAAACACTTAACACTTATAAACAATAGAACTAGAAATAAGAAAAAAACATGTAATGTTATCTTGTTTCCAGAGAGTGCTACAAAATAATAAGAAAAATTATTAGATGTATAATTTTTGTGATATGGCAGGCAGCTTGAACACTGGGAGGCAAATTGCATTTCATAGCTGGAAACATGGCCACCCCTTGAGAAGATATGTCAGACTGTAATCTACTTCTGAAATACTCCTGAAGTAAATGTGTACACCTTAATCCAGAGCATTGTTTAGATTGTAATGGAAGCATTTGTTAGAATCTGAACCATACTTATAATTTCCTACCAGGCCATGGCATGTTAGTATTCATAAATGAGGAGACAGAGGTAATTTATCTCTTCTTCTTAATGTTGGGGATAATTTACGAGTTACCTTGACCTTGCAATAAAAAATAAATCACATAAATTCTTATTTAAAGAACTTGCAACAACTGGTAAAAGTGCAAAAACATGTAAATAAATTCCCTTTCAGTAAGTAAATGTACAGTGATGCAAAACATTGGTGCAACACTAGCATGGGTTTTTCTCAACAGTCCATATCAGTTCTCACCAAGCAAACCATTTAAACATAATAAAGCCTAACATGATGGTGTTACAGAAGGAACCTACCTATAATATTGAAATGTAGACACAGCACACATGAAAATATGGGTTATTTATTGCCTTCAGGGCAGGTAGAAAGTGACAAAATATGAGTGTGGTCTGCCATGATTTTTTATTTTTCACCCCGCCCTGCAGGTGGAACAGTTGCAAATGAATACTGTCTCTGACACTCTATGCCATACCTCAAGTAGAATACATACTAAGGAGCAAAGGTTACATGATGTTTCAATACCACCCTGTCACGAACGGCACCCAATACCAGAACAATTGCCAAACACCTTTGTTTCAGCTCGGCTTCACCAGTTAAGTGACCGCCTTTGGCCTCGGGAGGAGCCCTCGGCTTACTCAGATGCCACCTGGACTTAACGAGAGGTGTAAAGCAAAAGTTCTGGCTAGCACAGGGGCACGATCGTCTCACCAAGGAATTGGATTCAAGAATACCACCAAACGGAGTAGGCAGGCCGGAACAGCACAAGCTGCGCTGCGTAGAATAGTCAGACAGGTTAGGATCAGGATTAGAGAGTGTAGAGTAGTCAGGGGACAGGCAAAAGGTCAGGATACCAGAGGACAGAGATTAAACTTTTTCAAGGAAACTGTAAAATTCCAGTTGCCTTTGACTTAGCTATACTAGATAATGTAAATGAAGAAGGTTACTAGCTCTAAATGTACTGAATCAAAGTTTCATAAGAGTACATGTTGTAGGTCACCATTAGATGACATACAGTATATGTGCCATGATATCCAAGTATTATGATTGTCCCTACAGGAGGTTCCCTTGCAGGGTGCAACCTCAAAAACTTCAAGCACTGAATAGTTCACTTTCTTTGCTATCATTAAGTCCACTAGTAAATACCATTTTTTTCAATATCCAAGATTTTTATAGATAGATTGTTTTTTTCTTCCCACTATAATTTGCTGTGGGTGCATGTGATGACATATTGTCATACATTTAACTGTATTTATCCATCAATGGATCTGCCATACTTAAAAGTGTGTGCCAATTAAAGATGGTTGAACTTAAGAAGCTAGCCTGTGTGTTGAACTCCAAATTGAGCTTAAACAATTGTCAACAGGGCTCAGCTCAAACTCATGCTTCAAGTATTTCTTCCTTAGTAACACTTCATTCAAACATGAACACAACTACTGTTTTTATACAATCCATTGTGTTAATTTTATTTTTCTTTATCCAACAGGTCTGTGTGGTTGGTGAATGTACTTCACCAGTTTGTGGCAGTGTTTGGTCATCAAGTGCAGCATTGGGTGAGTAGATTTAGCTATATACCAGGAGTATACTTTATAATAAACACCTGAAGGCAATGTTATGCAAGGACTTTATGTTTACTGTTTTATGGAAGTCAAAGTAATTTTGTGATTTTCAAGTCTATCACCTGGAATTGTGTTGGAGATAACCAGTCCATCATGCTACAGTAGATAGATTCAGGTAAAAACATGGGCTTTGTTATAAAAATTAAGTTGGTTACCATATGTTTTTAATATTGTTTGTTTTGGGGGGGAATGAGGCAGACTGAAAATATTTTGTAATGAGGCTAAAATAACTCATTTAGTAACAGAGGTTCTAAATCTCAAAGAATCAATTTCCAACTGTCCAACCAGTCAACAAAAACAAATACCTGAGCGATTAACTGCACTGGTGCAATTTAGAACTTGTAGATCAGCACCATTATTATAAGTGTCTATAAGTAAACCCCGTTCTACCAACACTATTAAGTTGGTCTATGATTAAGTGCCTAAGATCACGGAATGCATAAGGCTATTTGCATTTCCACTATTTGACTAAAATTAAGTCTGTGGTTCCTTTGCTTAACCTGCCTGTGGGATCTGTGAGTGCCTGCTGTTTTTTTTCTAAGTTTGATACCTCTACCTTGAGCTGTAGGTTGTGCACCCAAACCTGATGTGTAAACTGGTGAGATCCTCTACTTGCATGGCTGTGCACCAAGAATTTCTCTGTACTAGTGATGGGCGAATCTCCCGCGTTTCGCCGAAAAATTTGCGAATTTCCAGAGAAATTCGCGAATTGGCGAAAAAATTTGCGAAACGAGTCGCGTGTCGTTTTTGCCGAGCGTCGCGTCAAACGCGGTGCATCACGTAGTTTCCGACGCGCGTCGCGTCAAAAACGACGTGCGACTGTTTTTTTTGGTGAATTTTCGGCGGCTAATTTTTGCTGGCGTTTTGCGAATTTATTCGCCAGCGGCGAATCGCGGGAATTCGCCGCGAATTCGCCCCTGCCGAATAAATTCGCCCATCACTACTCTGTACCTTTCAGTTTATATTTGCAGGTGTTGTGAATATTGCATATTTAACTGGTCTTTAGAAGTGATTATACTAGAGCACCTCCAAGCATAAATCCCCCTTTGTACTTTCAGACAAATTAAATAAAAATAGTCACTGTATGTGTGAATCAGATAACCTTAAGAACCAAGAGAACCTTGCCAGTATATACAGTAGATAGGAAAACTTTCTACTAACATAGTTCTGTCCATTACTATGACTTGCTACTGTATGTTTTAATGATGAATAATCAAAAATTCAATAGTTGTAGAGGTAGAGAACTTGTCTGAGGTGGGACTTGTCTAAGTTGGGACTTGGTATTACCATGAGTAATGTAACTTGATTGATTGGTGAATGATCTAGACACTTCTAGATCTAGATCTGCTAACAGTTCTGCCCATTACTATATTTTACTGTACTTTAATGGAGAATAACTGTAGCACTCAACTACCTCACTTATATTGAGAGGTAGAAATCCAAGATGGTTAGAGGTAGAGGACATGTCAGAAAAAGCACAGGTGTAATCAGATGTAATTTGATTGAGGCATGATCTAAATTTTACAAGTTTTAAAAATAAACATTGGGCTGAATAGTTAGCCAATCAATTAGGAATGACATGGTTGAACTGGTTATGCACAGGAACATTTCATTTGGACATTTAAGTTATTGTTAATAAAAAACAATCATTCAACCTTTATCCCATGAGTCCCCATGTATGGCCCATCTTTCCTTTACACAAGCAGATATAGAGCTCTGTATTATCCTTACTATTCAATAATCCTTTAGATCATATAGACCAAGAATATGTTCTTATCTATAGGACCTATAGAACCATAAAATGTACTGAGAAAAGTATTGTCATTAACAGAAGACATGCCTTTAAATGTATCACAGCCTGAATAAAGGGTAAAACTCAGTTGTGTTCGTGCCTTTATTAGACCAACAGTGCAGAAAAAGACAAAGTTTAAAGAAAACACAGGACACTTCAAAAGGTCATTGCTGCTGACCCCCAAGATCCATATCACTGATTTTATTCACCACATACCATGCATGATGATAGGGTAGTCAAGTCCAAGCTATTACTTTAAACAAGAAATAGAAGTGTTGAGCAGTAGATTGACAAAGGTTAATTGAATCACCCTATCATCTTCCCTAACCCACAGTGCTGCATTTTAAAATTGTTGACTGAGGTTTTCTTCAGAGTATGAGATAGGAAACAATGGCAATGCTTCATGCAGTCTTTTGTAGGCTGTGTGCTATTATTAAGCAAGTGAATAAAGCACATTGTTGTCTTTGAGTCCTACACTACAATTTTCAAGTATTAAAAGAAACTTATTTGTATCAGCGGCCTCAATGTACATTTTTTTGGACTAAATGCAGAATGACCCCACCTTCCATCATTTAGCAATCTTTCATTGAGGTTTATCCCAATAGTCATACATAGATCATTTCCAATAAACCAGAACATATATGAAATACAATGATAAGAAATTAAATTTTATAGCTATTTTTGCATTATATTTTTGAAGACATTTTAAATGACTTTTAATAACATTGTTTTTATTAAAAATACTTTGTAGAGATCACAATTTCATGTGCTGATGTAAAAATCAACAATTGTAAATACCAATGGTCAGCTTACTTTGAACAATATACAGGGATGTTTCTTTAAGGTCATATTTAGTAATATTTAATTCATGATTTTCAGGCAATTTGAGAAAATCAAGGCAAAAAATATCCAAGTTTATAGCTTGAATTATTTATTTATTAGTTGATAACACATATCTCAAACTAATCTGCCATCCGAAACTTGGCAAGCTTCTATACAACTTTATTTTATTTTTATATTATACAAGGACCTATTATCCAAAAAGCTTGGGACCTCGGGTTTTCTGAATAAGAGATATTTCTGTAAATTAGGAGGGTTATTTATTAAAGCCTGACTGACAAAAACTGGAAACTTTTATTTTTTTTACTATAAAGTCAGAATTTTTAGTGGGAAAAAAACTTTTTTTCCAGGTTTATTTTACCCCGAGGATACAAAAAGTCAAAATCTGAAAATACTCAACCTGTTGAGGTCCTGTAGAAGTCAATGGCAGAGTTTTTATTTGCAATTTGAAGATATTATGGTCTGCATTGGGTTTTGTAATATAATCCAAACATTTTGGACTTTTCTGTAGATTCCTAAAATTTCACAAAAACTTGTGAAGATTTGTGAAATTGGAGGGATCTACAGAAAAGTCCAAACTTTTCTGGTGTCAAATACGATAAATTTGGTTGACAATCCAAAAAAAATTTCCAATCCAATGTGCCTGTGCACACACAGTCACCACGTGGAAGGTCTGTAATTACACTGCCTTTTTGTTATTTTTGAACCTGTACTGCTGCTAAAAGCCATGTTTTTGGAAAGAAAACTTCCTTTATTTTGTGCCAGAAATAAAAGCCATTTGCTGTCCTGATGGTTACTCTGGGGGAACCTGTCATAAAACCCAAAAGACTGGTTTTGTGTCCAATAAAAATTAATTATATCTTAACTGGGATCAAGTACAAGCTACAGTTTTAATATTATTGGATAACGGATCCCATACCTGTACAGTCCCAGATTTTTAAAGTAAATGTAACAATCTTTTTTAATGAGATTTTTGTTGATTTTACATGACTACATTTCTGCAAATCAAGTTTTCTCGTAAATAACTTATCAATTGTGATTGTCAACAAATTGCATTTCCACATGTTTCGTGCAATTTTTTGGAAATTGTGATTGCTAACTTAGTAATGAAGCTTTATGAAGATAATCAAAATTTTAATTTAAAAATGACACCTTTCCATTTTCTTTCCCTTAATTGATTCATATTCAGTTCTTTGCCATTTCTCCATTAGCATGCCCCTGTTTTAAACTATTAATATTGACCATATTCATGGTTTCTAGAATGCTAACTGAGGTATACTATTGTTTGTACATGCCATACCTTGATCAGAAAAAAGACCTGATGTGAGTTAATCTATCCTATATTATACACAGTTTGTCGCTATGCTTTTTGTACAACTCCTCTACCCATTTTCTCTGTATCACCAAAAATCTTTGAAACTATGTAAGAAAATTTACTTTTATGGAAAAATCAATGACATAAGTTGCTGCAAATTGTGTGCATTTTTCCAAAACGTTTCAACTAACCATAAATTGATAATGTTTGGGCTTTTATAGCAGTATGTAATTTATTTGATGATGTAAAAGGCAAAGTATCATGAATAGTGATGGGCAAATCTGACCCGTTTCACACTGAAAATGTGTGAAACAGCGAATAGTGATGGGCGAATTTATTCGGCAGGCGCGAATTCGCAGCAAATTCCCGCAATTGGCCTGCCAAAAATTTGCAGGCGTAAAAAAAAAAACAGTCGCACGCCGAAAATGACGCAGCACGCGTCGAAATCGACGCAACACACATCAAAAGCGTGCCACAACTCTTTTCGCTAATTTTTCGCCAATTTTCAGGTGAAATGAAACGGGATAGATTCGCCCATCACTAACAGCAAAAATTCACAAAAATGCATTGAAGTTTATGGGTGACAACATTTTTTTGACAAAATAGACAAATGGGTATAATTTTCATAGTGAAACTTGGAGAAAAATTTCTTCTCAAAAAATCCACATTAGCAAAAAGAATAGTCACAGGCAAGATCTTAGAGCAACACCTACAGCCATAACAACACAAGTAATTAGTATACTATGCTGGGAGATCACAGGGAGGTAGTATTTGTTGAAAATCCTCCTGAGTATCTCTGACACTCCAGCTACATATAAAATGACTATGTTTCGTTTACTATGTGTCTCCGTGTGGTTATTTCTTTTGATGTTCCTGTTGGGCTTGGTTGCTACTGTTTTGACAAAGGCCCAATCTGAGTAGCCACATGCTTAAAAATCTCTTCTGAGATGTTTATGCTCCCTGTCCTTGGACTCTGTATCAGTTGCCACATATTCCGCCCTGTGGTGCAGAGTTCTAATGACACCCAGTTTGTGTTCTAGCGGATGGTGGGAATCGAACAACAGATATTGATCCATATGAGTAGGTTTCCTGTATACCTCCATTTTTAAGTTACCGCCCTCTTGGATGCAAATTAAACAGTCCAAAAAGCAAGTTTGTTCCCATGGACATCTTCCCTTATGAACTTGATGTTATTATCCACTGAATTAATGTGTTCTGTAAAGGATTCCACTTCATTGGATCTGATTTTAAACCAAGTGTCATCCGCATACCTGAACCAGTGACTTGGTGTAGTTCCCTGGAAAGTAAGTAAAGCTCTCCTTTTCCCTTCCTCCATGTACAAGTTAGCTACAATGGGAGAGACTGGTGAACCCATTGCACAGTCATGTTTCTGTCTATAGAAAAGGTCCTTGTACTAGGAGTATGTGTTAAGGCAACAAACATAGTTGGTTAGGACTGTGCTTCGTTCTGCTGCTAAGGGTGTTATCTTGCTGCAGTTGATTTCTTACAGTCTCAGTTGCCCCTGTCTATACATGTAAACAAAGATGTGACATCATATGATACCATGGTTTCTTCTGCCTCTAGTGTAACGCTATGAATCTTGGTTACAAAATCTTTGGCATTCTGCATATTATGCACTGTATTGCCTACCAACGGGGCTAAGATGTTGATTTGTTTCTTACTTTGTGCTGAGCACCCTTCTTATTTGCAGCCCTCCTTTATATCTGTACAAAACCCAATTTCAGTATTAAGGTTTAAACCTTAAATCTGTGAGGGAGTGTGGGAGCTGCTAAGTGAGTGTTGAATGCGATTTAAGGGGCTGATTTACTAAATTCACGTGAAGGATTCAAATT
This sequence comes from Xenopus borealis, assembly GCA_024363595.1. Lineage (NCBI taxonomy): Eukaryota > Metazoa > Chordata > Amphibia > Anura > Pipidae > Xenopus > Xenopus borealis. Next base: position 149,541,381 of record CM044437.1, read on the forward strand.
CGATTGAGGTTCGAACGTAGGATTTCTTGTTTTTGTCGAATATGTGAATTTTTGGCATATTCGATCATCAAATAGGGAATGGTCGAACAATTGAATACATTCAAATACATTCGAATAGAGTCGAATGGACGAATATTCAATCATTCGATCAGTGAGGATTTTATTTTTTAAGTTTCTTCGATTGCCTGCTTCGGCAGATTGGACCTACGGAATTGCAATAGAAGCCTAGCTTCTGATAGAATAGGATTCGTATGATCGAAGTGTTCGATCGGTCAAATCGTACGAATCATTCGAATGATCGAATGATTTATTGGTTCAGTCGAATGATTTATTCGACTGATAAAATAGGTTTGTATTCGATAGTCGAATGATCGAATATCGAATAAAAGGTAGCCTAGAACTATTCGATTAACATTCGAAAATCGAATGCTAATCGAATATCGAATAGAAACAAATTATTTTTGGGGAATAATAGTAAATTTGCCCCTAAGTGTTGCATGTGAATTAAATGTTAAGCATTGTTAAAAACCTTAAGGCATTGGTGTTTGCTGTGCATGCTGGGAATGCTGGGTGCAAAGAGGGAGTAAGTGCAAATAATTGACTGCTGTGTGTTCTGAAAGTTTTTTACTGAGACAAACAGCTTTTTAGTTTCTCTGTTTGTGGTAAACTGATAGATACATTTAGTGCATTTGTAATCTTTTTGTGTTTCAGCCTGAGAGTTTCTAAGGGGAACATTTTTTAAAACCAAAAGTTAACAAGGAGTTGTTTTATTTTTTTCCCTCTCTATCCCTCTGTCTGCTAATTAAGGGGGAATATTAATCAGGTAAATTCTTATCAGGCTTTGTGTTCTGTAGTATAAAACCTTTAATCTATGACTTCATAAGTGAGTGTGGGAGCTGCTAAGCAAGTGTTGCATGTGATCTAAGTGTTTCATGTGAATTAGATTTGCTGGTATTATTCACTGTGTGTCTTGTCATATGTATGTGGTGTTGGAGCAGCAGTTCCATGCAGTATTTACATGTGAAAGATGTCGGCGGGTTTTCATCTTGGAATTTGAACTGCAGATTCTAAAGGGGGAACTTGCAACACTGAGGGCAGCAGCAAATGTGGGAGTGGAAAGGAGGCTCACAGAGCAACCACTGGCAGGGGCTAGTGGAGTGGGGGGTGGAGAAGGGGCAGTGGAGGCAGTGGTTCTAATATGGGTGGTGGGGGGAGTGCAAGAAAGAAAAGACAGGTTCTTGTATAGGGTATTCAATTATTACAAAGGTGGATAGGGTAATCTGCTGTAAGGTCCCGACATGCTGAACAATATGCTACTTGTCTGGTGCTATGGTTCGGCATGTGGTGGAGCAAGTGGACAGGTTATTGGGAGGGGCAGGGGAAGACCCAGCTGTCTTGGTACACATAAGTACCAATGACAAAGTTAGAGGAGGCAGTGAAGTCCTCAAAAATGAGGGAAATGCTGGAAATGTACAGACTGTGAATCCAGTACTATGTCCCAATAATGTACAGTCACAGACAAAATACAGTGCTAAGGAAAGGGATTCACTGTAAAACAGATACAAAATATTGCTTCCACTGTGGTTCAACACAACACACTGCAAACTATGCTACATGTCTTGCAAAAGCTGTACAGTGCCGCAAATGCTCAAAGGTAGATCACTTTGCTAAGGTCTGCTGTAGTTCTGCTAAATAAGTTCATGAACTCACTACTACAAATGGTACAGTAGTCAGTGTGGATAAAGCTGGTTAATTTACTGCAGACAAGTTTATATGCACTGTCAATATCAATACTGCTTCTGCTAACAAGGGACACTCCATTAACCTGATGCTTGATACAGGGTCAGCTGTTTCTATAATACCAAATGATATTTTCTTGAAATACTTTGAAAAATATATGCTTGCTGTACCTGCCCTGAGGCTGGCTAGTTACTTAAAGGATCCAATCCCTGTGCTTGGTTGCTTGCCATTGACTGTACAATTTGAATAAAATACTGCAAAATTATACTTGGAAGGGATCTCTTTGCTGCATTAAACTTACAATTAGTGGATGGTCTCATTACTACAGCACCAGTGCCTGCCACACAGCCTGTAAAATTTCACCACAAAGCAACACTCCACTGGGCTGTGCAAAGAACTTTGTACACAAAGTTAAGTTGAGACCATATGTATAACCAGTACGCGAGAAATTGAGGTGATTGCCCTACTCTGTAAATGAGGCTATCTCACAGGAACTACATAACTACATAACATAACTACAGAGCAAAAACCAAAGCATCTCCAGCTGAATTATTACATGGCAGATGTGCACTAAAGTACATGTTGCAAACATCAATCTTCCACAAAATACTGTTCGTACAAAACTGCCTACTGCTGACATTGTCAAACATCAACAAGCCAAATGCAAGGCTTATACTGACAGAAAATGTGATGCAAGAGAAGTTCACTTTCAGTCTGGATCTTTAGCCAGAATTAAGAAACTGGGAATACTGAAACAACGACAATCTAAGTTTACTACAACACTTGAAATGAGACGCCAGCGGGGACCATACATGGGAATTATCTGATGTACATATATGGAATGTAAGTCGTCTTGCTCCTGTTAGGTATGACAGTTCCATTTGATGAGGGACGTTATCCTACTCCTGATGCCAACTGCAGTAGGCCTGATAAAAGTGAACTTGTCCTGTATAAGTCAAAGGGGAAGGTCCCAGTGTCTGTGCTGCAGTCTTTACCAATATCCAATGATTTCAAGGATTTTGGAACAAAAAGTCAGCAAAGTCTGAAAAATTCATATTTGTGAAAAAGTCTGAAAAATTCTTACTTTTTGAGCAAAGCTCCAAAGTTATTGGATTTTTTGCCTGAACCTACTTTTTCAGACTTTTTTAATGATAAATAAGGTCCAGTCAGGCAATTGGAGTTGCTCAGATTTCTAACTTAGAAAAACCAACCTCGATAAATAACCCTATAAAACTATGAATGTTATGAGATTTATTAAAAAATCGGAATAAAAAAAAGATGAACAGAAAATTACAGAAAAAATTCTGAAAACCTTTAAAAGTCTGAATTGATTTAAAGGGCACCTATGGGCTAAACAAATTCCCCAAACCGAAGGTGCGGGCTGATAGAGCCCGCATTCCGGTTTGGAGTTCTAGTAGTTAAAAAAAAAAATTCCCCCTGCCTGTGCTGGCTTGCTCGCACCTGGAGGGTGCATGCAGGCAGTAGTAGAACACTACATAGCATTCCCCCTGCCTGCGCTGGCTTGCTCGCGACGGGAGGAAGCTCCCGGTGCGAGCCGCCATGACACACCATGCGCATGCACATTATGCGCATGTGACGTCATGCGCATAAGCCGAATGAAAAGCTGCCGCAAGTTCAGGCAGCTTTTCATTCTGCGCATGCGCATGGGGTGTCATGGCGGCTCGCACCGGGAGCTTCCTCCCGTCGCGAGCAAGCCAGCGCAGGCAGGGGGAATGCTATGTAGTGTTCTACTACTGCCTGCATGCAAATAAACAGCAGGTTGTGCCTACAAAATACAATGTTATAACTCAGAGTGCAAAACACAAAAATAAAAGGTTCAATCTGCCATGTTGTTTGCATTTTGCTCCTTGTCCATGAGTACAGATACATACTTTCATCCCATGAACCCAGTGTTACCTGCTATAAAAGCACTGTATTCATAGGGAGAAGGAACATAGGTACACCTTCTCCTAGGAATTCTGGATACTTGCTTAACACGTTAACGGACACTTGAGTAAGTGAATACTCCCTACTGGGAATATTATCGGCGTAATTTATCAAAGTTTGAATTTAAATTTTTGGCACAAGTTTTTACACAAAAAGATTAAATTTGAATTATATTCAAAATATATTTTCAAAAACATTAATGTTTGGTATTTATTAAGCACAAAAAACTCAAATCTAAAACTTCAGCATCTAAAAGCATGTGAGTACATGCACAAGTCAAGGGGAGTTGTCCTAGGCTAAAGTCAAGCCAATTTTAATTCAATGTTTTCTAGTTTTTCAAGTTTTGTGAGTTTTTTGAACTCACAATTTCAGGTTATTTAAGCTTGAAAAATCACAAATTTGGCGTATTTGTGTTTTTAATGACTGTATTCAAATGAGTTTATGTTCAGTTTTTTTAATAAAGAAGCAAACATTCAAGTTTTTTTTTAATTGTGAGCTTATTTGAATTAGGAAAAAACTCTAAAACGGCATAAATCAATTTTTAATGAATAAGCCCATATGTACCCCAGTTGGAGTATGTGTATGTCGGGTATGTCCCAACAGTGATGTTGCTCCTGTACTAAAGCACCTTAAGGAGCAGATTTATCAAGTGTCAAATTTTGAGTTCATGGGAGTTATTTGAACAACTGCATTTTATTAAAAAAAAAATATTTTTTTGAATGGAATCGACCCGCAAACTTGAATCGAATTCGAAATGAATTTGATTTGAGTTTTTTCTCTGAAAAAAACTTGAATATCTGGAAGGCAGCAAACAATTCCAAGTTGATTCCAGGATGTCCCCTATTGGTTTATACAGCAATTCTGCAGGTTTAAGGTTGCAAATAGACAAATTCAAATTGTTAAAGGGCCAGTGTATGATACATTTCAAAAATCAAATTAATTTATTTTTGGATTCCACTAAATTTTAATTTCAAAATTTTAATTTTCACATCACCCTTGATAAATATATGCTGATTCTAAATAATGATTCCATGTTTTGCAAATTCAGCTCAAACAACCTCTGTATGTAGTGTGAGGGATCCAGCGTGTATGGCATCCATGCAGCACTTCAGCTGGGGGTTATTTATCAACATTGAACCATGGGTAGCTACCAAATTGTTGCATGCACTGCTTTACCTGCAGCTGCCTGGAAAAAAGTCAAGCACTGATTGGTTGCTATGGGTTACTGGCCATTAGTGATGGGCGAATCTGTCCCATTCCTAAGCGCTACGAAATATGTTGGCACTATAGAAATACATGTTAATAATAATAATTCCGCTTTGCCAAAAATTCAAGAAACTGCAAACATTCACCGAAAAGCATTGAAGCCTGTGGATGACGATTTTTTTTTTGACGCACAACACATTTTGCACCTGTTGTACCTATTGTCGTAGGTAGTCTATGGGTGTCATTTTTGTGGCAAAACTTGGTGAATAATTTCGCTCATCACTACTGCCCACGGGTAAATTTGCCATTGTTGATAAATGAGCCCCATTCTGCTGGAAATAGCCTGTTCTCAGAAGCCCTCCAGAATACAGAATACATATACTAAAAATTTCATAAACTATACCATTAAAACCTCCTGGTACAGGGACGATTTGGTTTGGTGTAAAACCTTATAAAATGAAAATATGAAAGTAGAAGTTGCACTAAAATAAACCATAGCTCTTTCTGTAAAAATCCTGCTGAATGATCATCTTTCTCCCCTCTGTTGTACAAACATTAGAGGTTTTTAGAACATGATTCATGTGGATTATGCGTAAAAAATACAACTTTCAAATATAAAAGGCAAGGAAATATAATCCACAATCAATAGCTCCCATAGAAATTGGCCAAGGTCACTGAATCTTCAGTCGGATTGTTTATTAAGATTCATTGGTGGCTGTGATGTTCTGAAGGTGATGCAGATTAGTTTGATGTGCAGGGAAATCTGCAATAAATTCACTAATGCTTTTCGCCGCAGACTTAACATTAGCACATCAAAGCTTTATATGGTTTACAAGGAAATGCTGATTTGGAGGGAAAAAAAAGTCTAAATAAGAAAGTTGAATCGATTGGGGGATTATCTATAGCACAGCTTGGACTTTATGATTAATAAGGAATGCTCATAGATGTTATTGAGGTTGTGTATTGTATTGTAAATATTACCTGAAAGAATACATTTAGGGGGTTATACATCAAAGGTAGTGTTTGTGAGGGTTTATATACCTCGAATAAACATACAACTCAAATGTTTTGTTATTAATGAAAATGCTTGAATGTAAAAAACTTAAATCAATGCATTTGAGGGAAAACCCAAACACTTGTATTTATTAAGCATTTGATGAAAAAAAAACTTGAATTGCTCTATCTATGAAATTTTCTAACACAAACCACAAAGAAAACCCAAACATCATGAAGGCTACAAACATCTTCAAATGGTTGAAGGGACCTCTGCCATTGACTTCTACATGACCTTAACAGACTTTAGCTGGTGTATATTAAAATTCAAGCTATTTACATCTTCTTAAAAAAATTTTAAAACAATAACCACGGTTTTGTTGAAACTACCTTTGAAAACTCAAATTTATAAAAAATAAAATCCAACTCAACCTTTGACACATAACTCCCTAAAATAACACATTAGGGCTTATTCACAATGCAAGTGCTATGTTAATGCAATTCACCATGTTATTTTCCCAGCACAATTCCAGCATAATTGCAGCCACAAAAGGGAGTTGTGTCTGATGCTTCAAAACTCACACAATTGCATGCAAATAGGACAAAAGTATGCTAAAAATATGGGGAAGGCACCATTACCAACAATCGGCATACAAATGGCTGTGGCTTATTATTTTATTTGACACTAATGAGCCAAACTGAAGGAGTTAATAGCATTTTTGTCCACTTTTGTCTCACACCAAAGAAATCTGAGTCAATAGACATTGCTTCTCACCTTTTTTTACCTTGTGAAAAGAAATGTGCTCATCGCTATCTGACGCAGCCCAAAATGGAATTATTGCCAACATTATGGTAACGGTAACTCCTACAAGGCTAGGAGCATTTCATGGACCCGCACACCATGTACAGCCACTATCCAACGGGCCCTCTGCCCCACCTGCAACCCCCACCAACAGCACCCCCACCTTGCGTCTACCTTTTTCCCTACCAGGGCAACGAGATTGGGACCAAGAGGCGAGGTCATTGAGTGGCATGGAGAGTAGGACTGGGTCAGCTGGGCCCACCGGGTTTTTCCCAGTGTCCAGCCAGCCCAGTCCAACCCTGGATGTGACTACACTTCAAAAATATACATAAATTCTTAGGTGCAATGGTGTCTATATGCGTTTCAATTATTGTGCAATTGCAATTTCAGCTGTGGTCCTAAATCAGCCTTATTTAATAACATACTTATTAACCCATCCTATACTGACCAGTCAGAGGGGCATGACAAAAGCAGATGTTGCCTCGCAGCCAGCATAGTATTGAAGATTCAGTCTTTCCATTGCCTTTTTCATGATTTTGTCTAAGACCAGTGCCTTTATTTTTTGTTGTCGTTAAGCTGGAAGCTGCCACCAGGGTGTGGAAGACTTAAAACCAAGAGAATTTTATAGATTACTTTAATTCTGGCTATGAAACCAATACCCACCTTTAAGAAATGTGTTAATTTATATTTGACCATTCTAGCAGTAAGGATATTTAAAAAATGCTACTTTCCTACCCTACTATATGGCCACCAATTTGTTTTGTAAGCCAATTGATACATCGACATGGAGAACAAAGGGGGCAATAACATGCAGACTGGTGAGGACATTTCAGTGAGACAATGCACATGGATAAGGTTATGTAATGAAAAGAGCAATGTTTGCTACAGGTCTACATCCTATAATTTGCTATGGGTTACTGCCCCTTTATACCTTTTATTACATATAGGTGTGTCTGTTTAGCAGATTTGGAGTTGGTATGTATGTGGCTAGCTTTCAGTATGAAGCTTCAGGTCATTTACAACTTTCAGGGCCAGGTGCAAAAAAATAGGCACCATATTTTTTGGGGCTTTGTCTTCCCACTCTGCAGGTATAAGAATCGTCTTCAATTAAGTGCAAGGTGCAGCTACACCCCAGACACAAGTGCTTTTCAAAAGAGCACTAAAGGGTGCACATTGACAACCCTTAGTGCTCTTGCACATGCATTCTGAATCCCACTAAATGGCCCCAATGATTCAATAAACTGTTGGCTTTACATATGGCTACACTTGTTTTGTCTTTGCACTTAGCAGGTTAAAGAATTTAAATTGTGTGCATATGTACATTGGGGGTTCAGGGAAACTAAATTAGAGCACAGGGAAGTACAGATAGTGGTCATGTTGTGGCACAGAAGAGAAACTGTGATTTTAAAAAGCTGCTTTACATCTTTGTCCAACAATCAGTGAAAATGGCATTACTCCCAACACCAAATGCTTACTCCAGCACAGTGTATGACTGGAGCACTGGGGGCTATGACTCCAATGGCCCTTCTGGGCAGACACCATGGCCCCTCTCCCAACATCCAAACCCCCCATGCATGCATCTCCTTTTCATCTTAACAGGGGGAATCTGATCGGGGGAGCAGACCTGGTGGGCTGGGGAGCCACTATTTTTTTTCCTGGTATCTCGCGAGCCCAGTCCGACCCTGCTCCAGCAGCCTAATATTACTGTAAAAAATAACAAACGAGAAGTTGAGTGTTTTTATATTAGAACAAAGAGTTCCAGAGGTAGATTGTTCTACCAGTTGCTTTTGAACTGCAGACCAGACAATCATAGCAGGCCAACACTGCCCACAACACAGCTATCTTAGACACCATTCTGGATGCCTTTTAGTCTTCATATCTTTGCTCAAACAAGGACCTGAGTAGTGAGTGATGCTAATGTAAGAAAGTGAAAGAGCCAGTTGTGATGAATTCATGGAAAGTAGAGCACTCCTATACATTAAAGTAGAAAGGAATGGTAGAGACCTGGCATATATTATATGCCATATAACTGCAGATTTAGTTTTATCATATTTACTATTTACCTTTCCCTAACATGCCTTCCTTTGCATTATTGCTCATTTATCAAAGTGTTGCCCATTTTGCCTCAGTGGCCTTATTCGTTGGAACATGTTCTCCAGATTTGAGCAGTCTAATTATTTTCAGAAATGGAAATCGCACTTATTGATGTTGGGGGGGG
>CM044437.1:149553455-149582267 GCA_024363595.1 Xenopus borealis
ACAGTATGATATATTGGATCTGTCACCCAACTCCTGCATGAAGACAGAATGAAGAGAAACAGATGCTGAGAAAGGGATAGGAAAGATAAACTTGATTATTTCAGAAACTATACACAATTATTTGTATTTATTAAGTTTTTATTTCAGTATGATGAAGTGAATATTACATTTTCATTTTCTTGATACACCTTTAAAGAAGAATATTTTGGACCCAAAGCTTTTTTTAAACCATAAATTCATATGATTAAATATAATTTTAACTTTCACATATTTCCCTCAATCAATGTATCATTATTTTGCCAGACAACATAATTTCAATTTGAAATATACTGAACTGTTCCTTATAATGTCTCCCAAACTGAGGATTTTGTTCTGTTTCCACAGTTCCTTCCCCTTATCTCATTTGCTATTAACTGAATTTCTGTTGAATTTAGGATAAGGACAACATGCTCATTGTTCAGCTGTAACCAGCATATTGTCTGCACAGGATTTGGCCAGTTTATTCTCCCATCAAGCCGAACAATGGTGGACATGAAAGGCTTATGATTAGGTATACAAAAGGGAACTGTCTGCATTATTTATTCTAACACTTGTTTAAATAGTAACTATTCCCCACACAATAGGGAAAACAACATGTACAATAAATTGCTACAGGGAACAAACTCAAATTTTTTTTTCAGCTGTTTATTGGTTTGCTAAAACTGGGGGGATGTGAAGTAGTGGCACTAGATGTGCCCTCAATATATATGTATATATTTATATTAATTGTTCACATTGTTTGAGTTTTCAAGCGAAATAAACTGGAAAAACTCAAATATCAGGAAGGCTATTAACATCTTCAGATGGTTCAAGGGACCTCTGCCAATGACTTCGACGTGATCTCAACAGGGTCTAGATGGGATTTTTGGATTCAAGCTATTTTCAGCTTTGGGATATCATAAATCTTGAAAAATTCAAGTTGTTTTTTTTTTAAACATTTCTCAAGTTTTTTTTACCCCAAAAATTCAAGTTTTAGCTTAAAAATACCCTTAAAAACCTGATTTTTTTTCATGGAAAAAAACAACTTCACCTTTAATAAATAACCCTTTTATACTGTGCTGAAGGACATCATTAATTTATATTTATTATAACAGGAAGGTCCACTTTTAACGCAACTAAGACTTCCATTCCAAAAGCTTTTTGCAATCTTTTAGCAGAAATTAGAATTAAATGTGAAGCCATTTGGTTCCAGGAAATGAATCGCACAAGGTTCCCTCTCTGATTTTAATGGATCTTTAAATGTTATATGAGCATTTGTACCTCTGATAACTGAACTGTGAAGCGCAAGATGTGGCCACAGAACAATTGTATCAAAGGCATCCCATTGCCCTTGTGCCTATCTCCATACATGTAATGGGTCACATGCAATATGTTTTTATATTTAGTTTTTTTAGCATTATAATATATTTTTTTTTTATAAGAATCTCATTGGTGCTGGTAGAACAGATTTAAGGTAATTATACAATTCCACGTGGTTTTACCTGAACTGGATTGTCCTTAAAGAGTGTACAATGAGGTGAGTATTATGATTGTTATATTCTGAATAGTCACAGTTCAGCTATCATTGGTAAATATAAATCATTTACATCCCATTAAAATTAGAGATAATTGTACCATGTGTGATAGGATACAGGGATGTATTAAATTTTGCCTCCTCTATAAAATTAATGATGCCCATCAGCACATAATATATTGAGTAAAATAGGAAGCTATATTGTATGCACTTATCTAGTGCCTCTACTACCTATTGTAATTGGAGTAGTAACTTTTCAATATCAATTTATGGTAAGCTTCAATATTGGTCTTAACAAGGTTACACATTGTGCATTGTTTACAAGAAAATCAAAGTATAGCTTAAAAACATGGCCCACATGACACATGCAGTGAATTACAGTAGTACATAGTACAGTTATAGGACCTGCTATCTAGAATGCTTGGGACCTGGGACTTTCTGGAAAAGAGTTTCTCTATAATTTGGATCTCCATAACGTAAGTCTGCTAAAAACATTATTTAAGCATGAAATAAACCCAATAGGACTGTTTTGCCTCCAATAAGGATTAATTATATCTTAGTTTGGTTCAAGTACAAGCTACTGTTTTTTTATTACAGAGAAAAGGGGAAACAATGTCAAATATTTGAATATAATGAAGTCTATGGGAGATGGCCTTCCCATAATTTTAAGCTTTTTGGATAATGGTTTTCTGGATAACGAATCCCACACCTATATAACATTTCCCAATAGAAAGATTAGTGAAAATTATTTCAAGAGAATTTGACAACAATAGAGTAATAATCAAGAAGTTTTTTCAATTTTGTTTCCACTTCCAAAGTTCTATGTAATTAGAAGAAAAGTGAAAAATGATCAGTCATATACTAAATTTTATACATGGCTGAAAAAAGAGGAAAATGGTCCAAATTTTTTTTTAATATTTTTAAAATACTTTAAAATGTTGACCACTTTCCCATCTTTAATTCTTTAAAGAAATAGTATTATGTACACACACGCAACACCACTGGAGGAAACAATGTTTGTGGGTCTGACCTCAAGTCCTAGGACAATGGTTTCTAATAACTGCAGTGCCTGGCTCTTTCATCAAAATTGAAACTGGTATTCTGAAACATTCTGAAATAATTAACACATCTAAATGCTAATGGGTGAAAGGAAAAGAGGTGTGAAACTCCTTTAAATACTTGGAGTTTAAACCTTCCATATTTCTAGGATTTGAGGCTGATGGAACTTGTTCTTTGTCCCTATGCATCACATTCTGTCACACTAATACATACTCTGTCTTGCCTGCACATCCTGTAACTGTCAGTAGCCTAACACTATGTTCTGGTCCTGAGGAAAAGAACTGACACGTAGAAGCCGCCACTCATGTATTTCATCTGTCTTTCTTCTTTGCCTTTTTCAACAGCTTTATATCCCTTTGTTCTTTATTATCCTTTGCCTTAAAAACACAACAACATTTTTCTCCTTCTGTTCTTTCATTTGATGCCCTCCACCCTATACCAGTCTCTACACTTACCTTCCTATTCATTATGGTCCTTGTCATTTGTCAACCATTTATGTAACATTGTTTGAAGCCATTTAGAGAAGAAAATAATCACATATAAACAAACGTGTACAGCATTGATTTTTACACATCTAATTTAAATTATATTAGCAGTAAGGATATTAAAAGAACACACATATCAGAAGGAAAGCAGCAACCATTTTCCATGAATATTTTTGCACTTTCTCCCCTTCTATCCCCCTAAGGAGCACACACATTGTAACTCTGCCTAGCTGAATTAATCTTCCAGATCCTTGACTGAAAGCTCTTATGGGCAGGGAATGGTCCTGCATTATATTTGCTACAGCTGTCAATAGCACTGCTCTATGTAATTATATGATTTCTATTTAGCTATACAATAGCTTTTATACCTAAGTGAATGAAGAAACACTCTTTAAAGTGACAAAGATGATTACGTTGATCATACTCTTAATAAATATGCATTGCCAGCGACACTATAATGGTACAATTTCACAGCCCTTACACCTAATTCATGAGATTCAATCTGTGTGAGCCTGGGCTGACATAATAATTGTATAACCATTTTTAATACAATGTAATAACAGCATGGCTACTAAGGCAGTTGTTCACTCATAAGATCTGCTAATTAAATCTTATAGATAATAGCTGCATGAAAAGAACAGTCTCTCACAGTTCAGTTGATTATGCTTTATACATAGTTAGTAACTGTATCCTTTGCTTTGGTGGAAATCATATACTGACACTATTTTGTACTTTCCATCTTGTCGGCAGAAAAAATAGTCAACTGTTCACCTCTGGCCTTTCTTTTTAAAGGCGTGGTTCACCTTTAAGTTAAACTTTATGGGGTTACTTATTAAAGTCTGACTTTTTAGTGGTAAAAAACCCACACATTTTTTAAAATTTATTATACCCCGAGGCTGCAAAAAGTCAGAATCTGAGAAAACGTCAACCTGTCCAGTTCCTGTAAAGTCAATGGCAGAGGTCCTATTTGCAACTTTAAGATATTATTGCCTGCGCTGGCTTTCGTATGATAATTTGAACACTTCAGGCTTTTCTGTCAATTTCAAGAAAAATTAAGAATTTTCCGACAAAATCCCAAAAAAAAAAAATCCATCAACAAATCCAAAAAATTCAGATTTTTCATGCGACAATCCAGAAAAAGTCCAGGTTGACTTAACTTAACAAGTTGAGGTTTTTGTTGATCTGATTTTTTGTGTTTTTTTTAATGATAAATAAGGGTAAATCATGCCTAAGGCATAGAGGAGTGGCAGACAATATTAGATTGACAGCTGAGATTTTTAAATGAGCTCAAAACAGCTTTTAATGCTTTAATAAAAATTTGAATTGGATTTCATGTTTAATTTTAAAAGGACTTTTATTATACAGATTTTTGTGTCTGGGTGGCGGGTCCGCTTTAAAGCTAGGAATTAAAAAAGAAACACCTGCTTTGAGGCCACTGGGAGCAACATCCAAAGGTTGCATATACATATTGCTCAAGAGCAGGCCCGGACTGGCAATCTGTGGGTTCTGGCAAATGCCCGATGGGCTGCTGCATGTTGCCATAGAAAGTGACTGTTAAGTGGGCTGGTGGGGCCTGTTTGGGCCTCTTTGTAGCAGAGATGGCAGGGCCTATTCTAAATCCCAGTCCAGTCCTGCTCAAGAGCCTCTGGTAGGGGTTCACTGATTCACACAAATCATAGGAAATTTTGATCCCAAAAAAAAGAAATCACCCCATTGTCCTGGGGTCTGGGTACAGAAATAAACTCTTGTCATGGGGCCTATCAGCTCCCAGCAGGGAGTGGTCAGAACCAAGGAGGAAGCCCAGGGGTCAAGTCAAAGTTGCGGCATCAGAAGGGATCAGGAGTAATTGTTGTCAAATCCAGGCAAAAGTTCAGTAGGCAGGCAAAAGAGTAGCAAAAAGCCAAGTTCAATAGTAAATTCACTTATATTCCAATCAGATTGTGTTGAGCCCCAAGTATTATTTCCAATCCTAGAAGTCTGTTCCTGTACCCCGTCCAAGGTATCTATTTACTGTGGAAAAATTTAAGTTCAGGCAGGGTCATGAAATATAGAAGCACCCAAGAACCAATCAGGAAATCCTACAAACGGACATTGAACCGCTGTCTTAAGCGTCTTTTTATTCTGAATTTGGCACCAGTGATGTCACCATACCAGCACCACTGCGCCGGCGTCACCGTGTCTGCATCCCAACGCTGTTGTCTCTGAAACCATGTGTAGATCCTGGGCACGCCATCTTGGATGTGACGCAGAAGAGAAAAATCTGGAGAGAACCACGCCATCGGTTGCTTGTGACAGTACCCCCTCCTCACGGGGGGGGGGCACTAGACCATTGGTTGTGGAATTCCCCTAGCAATTGACATTGTACATTGTATTGTATTGTATTGTACATTGGAGTGTTTCTCCCAAGAGCATTCTTCAGGACAAAAGCCCTTCCACTTAATGAGGAACTGGAGGGAACCCCTGGAAAGCCTGGAATCCAAGATCTTCACCTCTTACTCTTGTTGCCAATCCACGGAGATGGATGAAGGAAGAGATTGATATGAAGAGAAATGATTGGATAGAGCCGGTTTCACCAGAGAAACATGGAACACATTCGCATTTCAGGGGGAAGTGATAGTCATACTGCCACAGAATTAATCTCCGAAATAGGAAATGGACTGATAAACCTTGGACATAGCTTAGGGGAAGGTATTCTTAAGCAAATGTTCCTAGTGGAGAACCACACTTTGTCACCAACTTTGTATAGGGGAGAAGAACTGTGTCTTCGATCTGCAAAAGTCTCATGCACAAGAGTGCTTTTTTCCAAAATCGATTTGGTCGTAGCCCAAATAACAGACATATGGGCTGCATGATCATCTCCGGCTGGAACATCCGACAAGAAGAAGTCTTGAGGATGTTGTCATGAAGTGAGATCTCCCAGTGGAAGTGTGGCATGCATTCTTATGAGTGAATTGCACCAATGGGAGGAGATCAGACCAATAGTCCTGACAGAGAGATATATGATTCCTCAGTAATTATTCTAATGCTTGTTTTACCCGCTGTCCTGCTACCCCATTGGTTTGGGGATGGTAGGCTGAAGAGTGATACCCAAAATTTTACTTAAGGATCGCCAGACTTAGCTGTGAATTGAAATCCTCTGTCAGAGACTATCTCTGCCGGTAAGCCATGCAATCGAAAGATAAACTGGATGAACAACTGGAACAGTTCCACCACAGAGGGAAGTTTTCACATAGGGATAAAGTGTGCCATCTTACTGAAGTGGTCTATAATTACCCAGATGACAGTATTCCCTTTGGAGGGTGGTAGTTCAACAATAAAGTCCATTGCTAAATGAGTCCAAGGATGAGAGGGCATGGGTAGAGGTTGTAGAAGACCGCTGGGATGAGTATGGCTAGCACTGGAAGTGGCACAAATAGTACAGGCAGCAACAAAGTCTTTGACGTCTTTGTGGATAGTCGGCCACCAGACTAGGCATCGTAAAAGCTCAAAAGTATTTTTAAGGCCCAGGATGTCCAGGCTTGTTTAGAACAATTCTGGCGAAGAAATAAAAGGATCCTGCCTTTCAGGGATAGTGAATCCGCTTTCCAATTCTTGAAACCAGGGCGATAGGTCAAGATGAAGTTAAAGCGGGAAAAGAAGGGAGCCCACCTTGCTTGTCGAGGGTTCAATCTCTCGAGAGATTGTATAAATTCTAGATTTTTATGGTCAGTATAGACAGTGACCGGATTCGAGGCCCGTCTAAGAGGTGGCAACAATCTTCGAGAGCGAGTTTCGACTGCCAGGAGTTCGCGGTTCCCAACATCATAATTCTGCTCTGCAGGGGAGAATTTCTTGGAGAAGGATGTAATTTCCCATTCGCAGAGTGTCTTTGGGAAAGAATAGCACCAGTTCCAACTGTAATCTTGTTAAATCCCCAGTAGTCAATGCAGGGACATAAACCAAAGTCCTGCTTTTGCATGAAAAAGAAGCTTGCCCCTGCCGGAGAGGTAGAGGGACAAATAAAACCCTGCTGGAGGTTCTTCTGGATATAATGCTTCATGGCGGAGGTTTCTGCTGGAGACAGGGGATAAGTGAATCCTCTAGGGGGCATGGTTCCAGGAAGAAGATTGACAGGACAATGATAGTGACGATGAGGAGGGAGTAATTCAGCAGATTTTTTACAAAAGACATCAGTGAACTCCCTGTACATCGTTGACAGGAATAGAAGTTCAGTCGAGGAGATGCTCACACGGAGGAGAGGTGTAGCAGGTGAACAATGTTCTTGAAAATAAGGACTCCAACGAGAGATCTGACTGGAGAACCAATCAATGGTGGGATTGTGTAGATTGTGTAATCCCAAAACAACAGACACAGAGGGGCAGGAGATAATCAGGAACGATAATTTCTCCTAATGTAAAGTCCCAACATGCACAGGCAATTCTCCTGTTGTCATGGAGATTATTTCAGATGTTAGCGGTCTGTCGTCAATTAAGTCCACCTGTAATTCAGGACAATCCCTGGAGACTAAGTCATCCTTGAGTCTGGATGACAAACCTTGATAGAACACTGCTGCATAAGACTCATTGTTCAAGCTCGTTCAGCCATCAGGGTTCTGAAATCAATGGTGTACTCACTGGCACTGCGGTTCCCTTGCTGAATTTGTAGAAGTCGGGAAGAGGCATTGACGACATGACCAGGAGCATCAAAAACATTACGGAAAGTGGAAGGCCTTGGCATCAAAGGTAGAAGACAGAAGAATAACAAAAATCCAAGCTCAGGCAGGGTCAATTAGCACAAAATATAGAAGCACCCAGGAACCAATCAGGATATCCTAAAAACGGGCATTGAACCATGTCTTAAGCATCTTTTTATTTTGAATTTGGTGCCAGTGATGTCACTGCGCCCATGTGGAGAACCTGGGCTCCGCCATATTGGATCTGACACAGAAGAGAAAATCTGTGCCGGGGATAGCCGCGCCATCAGCCACTTGTGACAACTCTATAGTGACACACCAGCATTTAACAAAGTCTATTTTGTTGAACATTAGCCAAACTGTTCAGCAGGGGGCACTAAACCCAACATTAGTTTTACAGGTCAGCATGGCCAGATCAAATTGTATATTGATTTCACCATTTATGGGTGCATTAATTGGGGTGCATTCCATTTGGCAGCTCACTTGCTGGAATCTCAGTTAGGTGAATAGATGGGGATGTATTCCAAATTACTTTTTGTTTATCAACCCAAAAGTTATGTAACAGCTTAAGACTAGAAGCCACAAAAATAGAGGTTGCATTAACTTCCTCTGAAATAAATAGATGTAAGGTAGGATTTATTTGAGCAAAAAGTACAACTAATTGTCTTTTTCAGTGTCTTCTACAATGTGTCTTTCAGACAAGACCCAGTTTGAAAAGGTTCAATCCTTTATTGACTTAAAAGTGAGCATAACTAGTTTGCAAAACAGGCTTTACACCAATAAAATGGCAAAGTTAAAGCCTTTACAGTGCTTTTATTCATAGTTGGAAACTATACAAAGCCATAATAGAAAAATAAGGATAATAGCAAGCCCTCTTTTATAAATATGGCCTATTTGCCCTATTTTCAATGGAATATGACTATTTTTTGAAGTCAGTCGCCTACTTTCTTTCACTCTAGTAATAGTTTTTATTTTATTTGCATTTATGATGAGTGAAGCTCGGAATATATGGCATAATATACAGCACTCCTCTGACTTTAAGCAGCTTTTCATTCTTTCAGAAGGGAAACTGGTCAACCATAGAGCTGCCACAACAGTATAAAACATTCATTGTTATAGCAAATGTAATAGAATCTGATGTCTCACATACTTCTTTGCGCTTTCTATTACCTATATCACGACCCAGTAAATTTTTTTTAATGTTATCTGGAATTATTCATGGATTTCCAGCAATACCGTCCATCTTCTCCCCTTCCGGGGAAGGCAAGGGACTAAAGATTTTATTCCTAAACCTCACAACTATGTCTGACTTTACTGATTTTAGATGGAGTCTTATTGGACTGGTAATGACTGTATTACTCTTCGTTCCCTTCTTTTTACTAAGTAAAAAAGGAACTGGAGGCAAGAAATGTTAAGAACAGGGGGCGATTATCCACTGTACAGTGATTTTCATTGTTTTCATCGATGGAAATGAAGCAGAGAAGTACTTAAGGGTAAACTACAAATAAGCTTTTCATAGAATAAGGGACATTGGAGTGTTACATTATATATCAACATGGTGCCAAGTTAATATTCAAGATAATTTAAGAGGTTCAGAGGTGTTAGCTCTGTGAAATGTTAGGTTAGTGAATCCGGTTATAAATGCAGTGTTTTACAATATATACAGAACTTAGGGTACCAGCCCAGAGGTTCAGTGGCCCTGTATCAGTAACTATTAAGACTTTACACAGGAGCTCACTGTGATAAAACAACTTTTAATTAAGGGAAAATGTCAAATATTTTGTTATTGCATAGATGTCTTCATATACTGTTGCAGCAAATGGTATTTTCACTGATAACCTTTGATCTATCTGTTTAATATTAAGTTTAGCCAGTCCACATTCCAAGGTAATTGACCCCCACTGTGGGGGCAAACAAAGCCAGGACCCTCTGCGATACAATACACATAGTTTACCCCAGGTCCCCTTGTGGTAGTTGCGCACTGCCTGGAACCTATACCACAACTAAACTGGACATGATTACCAAATTGCACCCTGTTGGTTAACTGTGATTGGCACTGATCATGATTCAGGGCTGGATTGTTAAATATTATGACCCACCTGGGATGCCATGTGACTGGTCCATTCTGGAAGCTGCCTTTGTGATTGGCAGAAAGAATCAAACCCTGTTCTGCATTTGTGACAAGGGTTGTTCCCTTTCTGGTTTAAAAAGGTGGCTGTTAAGTATTCCAAATTATTAGTCTTTTTTGATAAATGGAAGATCAGAGAAACTGTCCAGCTGTAAAATATCACAGATGTACCCCTCCAGTGACTGACAGTAGCAGTGCCCAACCCTGGCATCATGTAGCAGACAGAACCACTAAATGCCTGCTGGCTATCTTGGAAACTCTGGGAAACTTGCAACAATGTATTGACAATAAAGAGCTTCATTCCCCAAAGGAGTTTTGTGTATGGGTTGTAATCTATGTCCATGTCCTCTCACAGCTTTGTTCTGTTACACTCCCCATCTTGGATCTTGTTAGTCCTCTTTGTGTGTCAATGGCACAACACATGCTCAGTGTGTTCTGGGCTGCTGGTGCAAAGCTAAGCTTAGGGGTCATGGGAAAACAACAGAAAATGAGGTCACAGCTGTCATAGATGCACCTTTAAGTTTTAGCTCTTCTTTAAAGGGTGAAAAATAGGAAATACACTCCATAAACATTAGTCCATGTCTGTATCATTTAATTTTTTAATCCTGGATGGAAACAAAAACACAAGATGATATCAGGTTTTGCCCATTTCCTATTTACTAAGGAAAAATCTGTTTTATCTTTCCGTTATTTTACAGTTCGGAATTAATCAATGAGTTTAGTAGTAAATACTGATCCAATTTAGTGTTTGTGTATTATCTATTCAGCTCCTATTATCTGCAACTGCATTCAGTTCCATTAAAGCAAGAGAACATGATAAATTGCCCCTGAGATCCAACAAATAAGATTTGATAAAGAAATAAAAATGCCTTGAAACAAACTGTATAAGAATTATCTCACTATAATAAGTCATCTGGGTATGAAAGGATCAGGCAGCACAAATAGAACTTACTGTAGACCGGGATCCAATTTATCATGGCTAAATCCCATGTCATTTAATTGTGTTTTATTTCAAATTAATAGAGAGATTAGGATCTTTGCACAAACCGAATAATTTGCCAAAAGTGAAGCTGATAAGATATATTTACAGTCATTGATTTGTTCTGTATAATAAAAGATCATGTTTTTTTCTTTAAAAAAAGAAAGAAACGGAATAAGTTGATATGATCTTCTCTGGCTGCTCTTTAAATAAATGCATTATATGTAGAGATTTGTGATGAGCAAAATCTTTCGGTGGGTATGGATATGGGTTAAAATTTCCTATTTCTGCAAATATTTTCGTGAAACCATACTGACAACACACCCATAGACCCAAAAGAAAAAAAAACACATATAGACTTCAATTAATTCTGTACGGAAAAAGTCAAAGAGTAGAGAATCAAAATGGCCAATGTTTCACTAATTTTGTGGCAATGCAAAGTGGGACAGATTCACTCATCACGAGTAGGAATGCACAGACTTTTTTGTCTGTTACAGATTCACAGCAAAATTCACATTTTTGCCAGCAGTGAATATTTTAGCAAATTTGCCATAGCATATATCATACCTTTTTGTTTTTATTTTGTGTTTTATTTTTTGGAAAAACAAGGAGAAAGTGGAAAAAATTCTAATGTCAAAATTTCTCCAGAGAAAGCATCTGGCTAAGTCTAAAGTATTCTTCAGGTCTCATTAACAGTTGCAGTTGCACAAAAATGTGCAGAGCGTTTTAATATAAGCATTTTAATGGAATGCAGACACATGGGGCTGATTTACTAAGGGTCAAAATTCGAAGTGGTAAATACTTCAAAATTCGACCCTCAAATTTTTTTGGGGGTCAGCCCCAATCAGCCCCTTACTGTACAAATCAGCCCCTTACTGTACTGTGATGGATCAGGGCATGGATGAGGTGGAAGAAGGATGCCAGTAATGAAACATCCCACCCTAAAGTATCATTAGCTAGCAGAACTAAAGAGAAAGGTTCATGGCACCACATTTGCAAGTGCAAGTGCACATGTCCAAGACCAGGCATGAACCCCAGAAGGTATATCAGGAACTTTAGAAGTGGGTTTGGGCACTGGATAGTAGAGTACTGTATAAAGCAAAATGAAATATATCATTAATGTTATCACCCCTGACCTCTTAAGCCTCCCCTCAGTGTTACTTTTTTACCTATAAATATAAATCACATTCGGTGCACTAGAGCTGTACATGTTCTAGTGACAACCCACTAAATGCAGATGGGTAAGTAGGTCAGTTCACAGATCATCCCTTTCAAGTAAATGTCCCTGAAGATTTTTGTACCCTCAGCCCCTAAAATTTGACAGCTCTGCTTTTGTACCCACAGCCCCTAAAATTTGACAGCTCTGCTTTTGTACCCTCAGCCCCTAAAATTTGATAACTCTGCTTCAGGTTTCCAATCTTCTTCATATTTCTGTAAAATACTATAAAGTCATGTACAGAAGTAAAAATATAAGAAAGGCAACTTGTGAATGATTCAGAGGACTGTTTCCATTATTCATTAGATAGTATTGTCATGATTATGATCAATATATATAATCTCTGCTGTAAAAAGTTGTTATATTAATATTATTTTTTCAAGATAGTAAAAATCACATTTTCCCTAGAATGATATTAAACACAATATTACATACTTTTCATAGAGTGAATAAAGAAAACAACCATTGCATTTTTGAAGATTCTTATTCATCCAGGCCATGGTAAATCTGTAGAAATAAATAAACTGGGTATGCTGTGTTTTTTCCTCAAAGACATTTCACCAGTCATCCAACTGGCTTTCTCAGTTCACAAGTTTACACAAGTCAGTCTGAATTGACAAAGCCAGTTGGAAGACTGATGAAATGTCTTCAGGAAAAAAACAACCTTTGTATTCTGAAGGCAGCTTTGCTTTCAAGTATTGGTGGACCTAAAATCTACTCTGCAGTTGTTTGAGAGTATTTTGTTCTTTGAACCATGTGCTTCTAGAGCTAAAGGTGTTCTGGCTGTGGGACAGACTAGGCCAACTGGGATTCTGTGCATCAGACTGAGTATACCCAAGATGATTTTTAGGTGCAGGTAAAGGATTGTATTGGAAACCCACTGGCTCTTTATCAGAGGAGAAGGTGATTTGTTCCCTTTATAATGTACGAGTAAAAAATCTAGAAAATGCAGTATAGCTTTGGGCTTCAGTGCTTAGAGTGACTAAGTTATGAGTGAGTGCACAGGTGGGACAGCACCCACTCACCTCCTCTCAGTACAACATTGATGGTCAAGTCACATACTATCACACATGTATTTCCATCTCCATTTCCAATGTTTAAATCCTGAATGTGTGTTGCCTTAAGTGAAAGGATGTAAATGGTTGCAAAGTTCTGACAGCTATACTCTCTCTCTTGCAAAGGGGAAATAAAATGTTTAAAGCAAAGCAATTGTATCAGATCTGGTGGTGCATCTCTGTAAATGGGAAATGAACTCTAAAGAGGGCTACAGTACTTTAGGTCTTGGAAGGTTACAGATGATCCATCAGAAGTGTTGAGCGCATATACATAAATCTTCCTGAACTGTGATTTTCTTTTTTTGGTTTTGCGTTATTTCCCTGCACTCATCATGAGAATGGTTTCATGCTTTCCCTTTCTTCTCTCTTCAACTCCTGTCATGCCTACCTCTCAGCTATCATATTTAAGCCATGTTTTCTTCTACAAAACCCAAGAGATCTTGTCAGTTAAAAATATATAACAATATGATGTTTTATTTGTTTAACCATGACAACATAACTATTTTAAGTCTTCATTAATAAAATCTCACATGGTGGAATATAAAGGGTATATTGTTTACATTTTTGTCTCAGCAACATTAAAACTCAATGTACAGTAAATATTGAAATTAGGTCAGTTTAGAGTATTTTAATGTTGGCCACTAATATATATCATTATTTTTTTAAATAGATCAGGGCAGTTGATGAGAAAGCATCCACTGAGACTGGAAGGGAGGAACTGTCAGTATAAGAAGGATTTTCTTTCATTGAGTTCTATAATTCCCTGTCTTCAGTAGAGAGATATTCATGTGGTTTGAGGCCTTTTTGTAAAAAAAAAACCCCACACTGTATATAATATTTTGAAATACTATTTGATCTATCGAGTAATCTGAATTCTATTTTGAGATCTGGAATAACATTTTCCATCTTTTACTTAGGTTTATCAGACATTGGGGCATGTTTACTAAGATTGGAGATAAATATTTGGAGAGATTTCTGGAGATGTTGCCTATAGCAACCAATCAGCAATTAGATTTAAACAGCCACCTATAAGTTAGCAAAGATCTGATTGGATGCTATGGGCAACATCTCCAGAAATTTCTCCAGATATTTATCTCCAATCTTAGTAAATATGCCCCATTGATGCCAGTTGCCTTGCTTGGGCTGTCCAACGATCAGGGTAAAGCAGTAATATGCCACTCCAGGATCTTCCCAAATAATGAATATTATGGCAGTGTCAATATTGAATTTATAATATCCTTTTATTTGTTGCACTTAAAACATGTATTTGGCACACTGTGGAACATAATTGTAGGAAGATACACCTTGCTTGAACATGATGGCCTATGTCCCAGTCTTCTCAACCATCGAGCCAAAAATGCACAGTTGCATCACAATTTAGGTTGAGTACTGACAAGTGAATACAAAACAATTTGGAATGTTTTAGAAATGAAAAACATTACTTTATATACTGGGATATGAATGGCCAGTCAAAAAAAGAGGGCCATAGTTTCTGGGATACAGCCCAAAGTACTAAGGGAACAACAGTCAAAATTCTAAGAAATATCCTATAAACTGATTAGTACCATAAAAAGCTAATTTTTATTCAAAAATAGTTTTAAAAGAGTGAACATACAGACCCCATAGCATTCTCAATAAAATTTTGCTTTTTATGGTAATAATCGGTTTATGGAATATCCCTTTGAATTTTGGCTGTTTAAGAAATCTAAAAAGCTTAAAAGATTTAAAAGCTTCAGAGGTACTGGCATACACTGGGGAAAGGACATCATTTCCACTATGTGATATTTACTAAAATAGCTGTTTTAGAGAAATACATCTAGAATTCTGTTTTAAAAATGAAATGTCTGTTTCTTCAATGTTCAGTTGCCAAAGAAAAAGTTTGGAAAAATACATTTTGATAGACTCACTTAACTCCAGCTGCCATCGAGATATTTATAACACAAAGTTTGTGCAGTGACACCTACTATACATGTTAACAAGTAGGACTGCTGTACCAATCTATAGTCCTTCATAATTATATACTACACTGAATGTTATTAGATGGGTGTAGATTAAGATTAAAGTAAGGTTTAGAACCTCCAATTTAAGCCTCAACTTTGGTGGAAATGTAGTGCAATTCATCCATTTAAAAGCATTGACATTCTAAATCTTAAAAAGTCCATTACAAGCCCATTGACAATTACAGAGAGGACCAATTTTTATTATTACTAATCCCTACATACGTGTTTCTCTTACATCTGCAATGTCTATAAATTACACTTCAACAAATGTTACCACATGCTTGATGTTCCAAAAGGGTTGGCATTATGTAAAATATGTGTGAATGCACATCTACATTTAGTACAAAGTGCACATGAGCTAATTTTTTGTTCTTCTAGTATGAACCTAATTAGGATGCAGCTTTGTGGGTTATGTGAGATTTTTAATTAGAAAATGATTGATCATTAATTTATGGATTCAAGTCTACATGCTGAATAAAAAGCACAATGCAGTTTCATTAACCCTTTTAGGGTCTGCAGCCGTTGGATCTGGCATGCTGCATATTTCCATGTAAACATTAAAAACATGGGGGCGTGGCTTGCAACTTATGTGAGTAGTCTCAAGCACTGATTGCTCCGTTACCCAGGCACTCTAATCCTGATTTTACTGAAGTAAACTGGCACAATTACAGACTCCCAGTGCACCAAAGGGGACCCCTTACTGCAGAGGACGATTATAGGGCAAAACAGAGCGCAGAAATGCGCATTGGAAGCACCCTCTAAACTTGAAAAATATGCAAGGGAGAGCAGAGAGCAACAAAATGGCACCGAATGTGCCACTGCCTCACCCACCCCACTGGAGCTGACACTGCAGGTTATTTTGCAGGTGATCCAAGACTCCAAGGAGGCATGCGCCAGCCTTATTACCTCAAAGACACAAGAAATTAAGGTTGATCTGGAGCACTGGATGAGCAACATTGAAGAAGAATTCAGACCCTTGGCAGATTCCATGAAGGATGTGCGCAGAGCCTTAACTGAATGCCAGCACAATGCGACTGACGACTTAGAAAATAGGCTAAGGAGGAACAACCTCAGATTTGTTGGATTCCTGGAATGAATGGAGGGAGCAACACCAGAGCAGTTTCTGGAGCTCTGGCTAAAAGAGGAATTGAGGAAAAGTCCAATCTGTCCCCTACATTTGCGATAGAGAGAGCGCACAGGATTCCCACGCGGCCAGCGCCTTCGGGAGGGCATGCTAAGCTCCTGATTGCTAAATTATTGAATGCTAGAGACAGGGACAGCATCTTGAAACTTGCCCGTACCAAAGGGCCTCCACAACACCAAGCTTGAGACATTTCTGGAGATGTTGCCCATAGCAACCAATCAAATCTTTGCTAACTTATAGGTGGCTGTTTAAATCTAATTGCTGATTGGTTGCTATGGGCAACATCTCCAGAAATCTCTCCAAATAGTTATCTCCAATCTTAGTAAACATGCCCCTAAGGCTGTTGTACAAAGGTACAGTATATTCAGGCATGTCATATGGTGCACGCAATAACCAAGTATATCCATGATTATAGTATGAGTTACCAATGTATTCAAAACCTGTATAATTCTATACAATGGGGTATTCAATGTTAAATTGGAACGTGGGAGGTTTGAATGATCCGGTAAAGCGAAGGTGGACCCTGGAGTATGTTAAAAAGCATAATGTAGACATAGTGTTCTTGCAGGAAACATATCTCACTGGTAGTAAAGTAAATAGGCTTAAAAAGCCTTGGATAGGGTGGTGCTACCACTCAGCATACTCCTCATAAACTGCAGGTACCTCAATATTAATAAAAAAATCAGTCTGCTTCAGACCCCTCTCTATTAAGTCTGATGTACAAACTTAACAAAATGTTATTTGCGCAGGGGTATTTCCGATCATGTTCCGCTAGTTGCTAGATGGCAAGTCCCACAGATCAATGCAGGTAGAAGATGGGCACTTAACCCTATGTGGTTGGATATTAACAATAATGATGAGCAAATTACTGCAATATGAAGACATTTTTTGAGATAAATACGACTTCTGCCAATCCATTAATAGTATGGGAGGCCTTTAATGCACGTACAAGAGGGCTTTTAAACTTTTAGTACTGTATATTTTAGAAGGGCCAATTCTAAGAAACTTTTCAGTTGGTCTTCATTATTTATTTTTCATAGTTTTTTTTAATGATTTGCAATTTTCTTCTGTTTCTTTGTAGCTTTCAAATGGGGGCCACTGACATCATCTAAAAACAAATACTCTGTATTTCTGCAAATTGTTACTGCCACTTTTTATTACTTATCATTCTATTCAGTCCCTCTCCTTTTCATATTCCAGTCTCTTATTCAAATCAATGCAGGGTTGCTAGGGTAATTTTTACCCTAGAAACCAAATTGCTGACACTGCAAACTAGAGAGCTGCTGAATAAAAAGCTAAATAACTATAACAGCACAAACAATAAAAAATGAAAACCAATTGCAAATTGTCTCAGAATATCACTCTCTACATTATACTAAAAGGTGAACAACCCCTTTAAACGTAACTCAAAGCTAGAGGAGAATCAGTTAGCTAATACGGTATCAGAATGGGAGGCGGAAGTAGTTAAAAATCCTATACCACAACATTATCAGAATCTTAAAGCTGCAAAGTCTGAGTACTCTGCTTATTTGACCAAGTTTATGTTCACTAAGGCCTCCTTCTTTGAACACAGGGAAAAAGTTGGGAAACTTTTAGCATATCTATCCAGGGCTGAAAATCCTCCCCCGGTAATAACGGATTTGATAGACCAGCAAGGGCCGGACGTAATTCAAGAATTATTGACCAAGTACTACACTGACATATATGAAACCAAAACTCTGATACCACAGAAGTAAGGGACTCAAGTTGCCTCAGCTATCTGTTGAGAATAGGGCTCAGATGGAAGCGGACCTAACTCTCAGGGAGTTATATGATGCCATTAAAAAAAAAACCCTGAACCTGATGGCATCCCAATAGAAGAGTAAAAAAGATTTAAAGATACTATAGGCCCCCACCTATCGCTAATGTGTCAACAAGCTATGCAAGTGGGATATCTCCCCCCCCCCGACTGTATGATGCATCTATAGTTTTATTACACAAAGCAAGCAAAAACCCCATGTATATGGATGTTTATTGGCCTATACCTCTGTTGTCTACAGACATCAAGATATTAGCTAAATTATTAGAATATAATAAATAAAGTCATTCACTCAATAAAATCAGAGGATCAAGCAGGTTTCATGCAGGGTAAGGCGACAGACCTGAACATCAGAAGGCTTTACTTAAACCTGGCCACTACACATGACAATACAGTCCAGAGGGATGTGGCAGCTTTGGACATAACTAAGGCCTTCAACACTGTCGAGTGGCCTTATGGTCAGTCTTGAAGCAATTTAACTTTGGTACTAATTACATCAAAGGGATACAACTTATGTACCACTCTCCCAATGCTGAATTAATAGTAAATGGCACTGCTTCCAAGCAATTTCCATTAAAGTGGACCCATCACCCAGGCACAAAAATCTGTATAATAAAAGTCCTTTTCAAATTAAACAGGAAATACAATTTCAAATTTTTATTAAAGCATTCATAGCTGTTTTAAGCTATGAATTCCCAGACTGAAGAAAACAAGATTAAAATAAATTATATAGTGTAATTAATGTTCATTTTGCTTGACTAATGTGATAAAATATGATTTAGATTTAGAATACTTTAAAAAGAGGTACGAGGGATGCCCTATGCCGCCCCTCCTCTTTGCATTGGCAATGAAGCCTTTTGCACAAGCAATTAGACAACATGCAGAGTTTGTAGGGTGGTGTTTAAAAAACTGGGAGGAGCGTATTCAATTTTACACTGATGACACACTCATATACTTGGGGGATTTGGGGCCCTCCTTGCAGAGCCTTATTGATGTAACAACAAGGTTTGCTTACCTTTCAGGTCTGGTTACCAGAATTTTACAGGTAGAGTAGATACCCAGCAAGATCAAGAATTACCAGTGAATTCTCCATTTCCCGTAGTTCAATTTAGGGGTAATAATTAAGTTTCCCATCTCTGAATTCTATAAGATGAATGTGTTGCCCTTGAGGGAGATTATAACAAAAAAATTAAAGCATGTGAATCTCTGATGCTAAGTCTGATGGGCAGGATACAACTGATAAAAACTATTTTTCTTCCCAATTGAACTTAGGTGCTCCTGCAAGCCCCTACTCTTATAGAAAAATATTTCTTTACGAAAATAGACTCCAGATTCAGGCAGCTGAAGTGGGCTGGGTCACGTCCTCGTCTGAGTTTAAACACATTAACCAGAGATAAATTTCAAGGGGGGGTGTTGTTCCCAAATATCTTCTTATATTATTTAGCAGCACAGTTAAGTCACCTCATGACCTGAATGGAGGGGTCTCCACACCAATCTCTGTATAAGTTGCACAGAGTTATTGGGAGGCTGGGCCTTTCCATTTCAATGGGACACAAGCCGCGGTTATAAGTTTATGCTTTTTACGAGACAGATCTGGGGAAAAGTCATGCAAATTGCTAAAATAGGTAGAAACCGGATCTGGGAGGGATGTGGGATCTTTACAAAAGGTGAGGTGTGGCAAGGAGGCACAGTGATTCCTTTTGAGGAATTGCAAGAGATTTACCAATTGCCCTCACATCAGTGGTAACGGTACACTCAAATAAAGAAGAGACTCGTTGCTCAAAATAGACAGCAACCTATTCAGATAGCACAGTACAATTTAATTGGGTATCTTACACAGGGTTCCACAAGAGGACTCATAAATAAACTATACTCTGGGTTACACACTGCACCTTTTAATAAGCCACTGGAGACTTTAAAAGGGAAATGGGAGAGGGAAATTGGGGTACTGGAGGAAGAGGAGTTTCAGGAGTTACTGGCTTCCTCATTATCGTTTTCTGTCAACTACAGAGATAGAATGATACAACTTTATCTTGTGCATAGAGCGTATTATTACTCAACCAAATTATACCATATTTTTCTTGAATCCATGATGGTGTCATTTTCAAAATGCCACATGGTCTGGGACTGCACAGCTCTAACCCCTTATTGGGCTGAAATCCTGGACTCACAGGACACAATCCTAGAAACGCAGGTACTAAGGACAGCAAGTGCCTGTCTCCTTGGGATTGGTATTAATGAAACTTTTACATTTTACAGGGTTTCTTTATTAAAGGGTGCCTGTTTTTAACCAAAAACATATTAAGTGGAAGGACTCCCTGCCTCCTACATTGGCGCAGTGGGTACAGGAGGTTAAATATATGTGTAGCCTTGAGAGTATTATTTATCTAACTAGAGGTGGTAGCCCGAAATATGGGACAAATGGCTGGAATGGGCGCAAAACTAGCGGAATAATGGTTAATTGGATTTGAAAGTGGGATACAGCCAGCTGAAGAAATTACAATGTTATCTGTATATTAGTTACCTTGGTTAATGCTATATTATACTTGACAAATATGTACTATAACTGTTTGTATATCCTATGTGTGATACACTGAACTTTGTTGTATGGTTTATAGTTGTGAATTCAATAAACCATGCCTGAATTAAAAAAAAAAATATGGATCAAAAAAGTCTGGACTTTTATGGCTCATGCCGTAGAATCCAAAACATTACAGAGGCTAATAATGTTTAATACTAATACCCTTTAATACTCCCCAAATGTTTATACCCAAAATCAACCAGTTTTGCCCTACGTTACATTTTCTACATCAGTATTTGTACACTAACAGCAGAAACATTATCTTATTTTTTTGCCATTTTTGGGCATTGAGGCAAAGAGAATATAACTTTTTTCTAATAACACTGCATACATCCGAAAGGTATATTACAACCTTATCCATAATGGTTTTTCCTATAGGCTAGAAGGAACAGTTCAACGGCTACTAAACATTTCATCTTTGCACATTAACTGAACTACATTCGACATCACTCCCACTTGTCAGGCCTTGTGAACACACAATGAACAATGTTTCCAATTACTACAATGCAGCATCAAAAATCCTTCCCTTTTCACGCCCAGCTCAGTCATTATCTAACATGCTGGGTAGACCAGCAAAAATCAGATTGCTCCTGAAATTAGATCTTTTCTTTCATTCTTATAATCCTTTTGCTGCTCATGAAATGGATTGAATTCTTTCCTATTACACATAAAATTCCAGTTAAGTCAGTTGCTTTCCTTTACTTGTTACCAGCTCTTTTATTCTACTTTTTAGCTTTAACCAAAGAGAGTTTCATGAAAGACATTGAGCTGTGAATCTGCAACAACAGGAGTCTAATTCTAGTGCCTCTCTTTTCAAGTAAATCTATTCCCTTACAATGTACCTTCTTTTTAAAGGAACATTGGGTAGGGTAACAAAGAGGAACTTAATGGTTCATGTAGCACGAGCCTAAAAACTCAGTTTATGAGTTCCTCTGAGAAATAATACTTGGAATCGAGCAGTCACATTCCACTTTGGTATATGACAGATTAGACCAAGGGAGGAATACATTATTTGTTGGCTTCGAACCTTGGTTGATGATGGAGGAGTGCTGTGCACCCTATAATATAAAATACACAAGAAAGTATGGGAATGGATATTCAATGAGCTACCAGCATATATCTAGAAATAGATTTCAAACAGTTAAGTGGACTAGGGGACTAAGGGACTATGGGGTGTTATGTAAGGTAGCCTTGAAGTCTACCCAAGTAATGTTAGAATCCTTGAAATAAACATAACTCAGAAAATGAGAGATAACATTCTGAAGGAGTTTAAGGAAGCATATGAGATGCCCAGTGATTCATGCCTTTATCAAAGTGATAGTAAAAGTAATAGATCCTTGGTGCTTTGAAGAATTCCTTGACAAAGAATTGTTTCATCCAGCTACTGCTCCTGGACTTCATCATAATACATAACATCATATATGAAACTGTCAAGAAGTCCAAACTAGCATTATGAAAAATGACCTGGCACTGTAATGTTCTCTGCATTATGTTTTTGTGAATATACCATGGTGTCCAAAAGCTTCAGTTAATCTTTAATAAATTTTAAGCACAACAATGTACCTGCCATATGCCTCCGCTCCTCTTCCACCACCACAGAATCTACAGAATGAACTTCACAAGTTTCCTAGTTCACTGTCAGGTTTTATTCCTGTATGAATGTAATAACCATTGTTCATCACCCCAAACAATTTGTTAATTAACTGAACTGTGCAATTAATCAGAACATTTAAGGCAAAGGTTGCAAACACATGGTGGTTAGTGATGGGCAAATCTGGGGCAATTTGCTTAGCTGAAAAATTAGCGAAAATGTCGAAATCGGAAAGTTCACGAAAAATTTGTGACATTTTTACAGTTTCCCCGAAAAATTTGAGAAATGTACCCGTTTTCGCTATAAATTCGTGAAATTGGAACTACTTTCAATTTCAAGCAATTTCACTATTAATTTGTGAATTTTGAACAATTTCACTAAATTCGTGAAATTCTAAAGTTTTCACTATAAATTTGTGAATATCGAATGTTTTCACTATAAATTCGTGAATTTCTAATGTTTTCACTATAAATTTCGTGATTTTCACAAAACATTAGTGAAAATCGGAAATTGATGCTGGCGAATTTACATGACCATTTAGCGAATTTATTCGCCGGCGGCGAATCGCAGGAATTCGCAGCGAATTTGAGCTAGGCTAATAAATTCGCCCATCACTAATGGTGGTTTCAACTAGGTTTTTTGCACTTTGTACCTTACCATGCACTTATAATACATTCTAGTATTGGAGGATTACAGCCTGCTAAATTTTAATCCCATAGGGATTGGTAGCACGAGACAGATACCTAATATATAAGGACAGAAACAAGGGGATGTAATGGTAGGGTGACTTTCTACTCAGCTTTATTTCCCTTAGAGAAATAGGGATTGGTAGCTCTAGAGAGGTAGATAATATAGATAGACAGGGATACAGTAAGTGGAAAGTGTTGGGATGGTCATTGTCTGCTATGTTTTGTATATACCCTACAGAAATCAGAATTAGTTGCACTAGATACAAGGAAATGTGTTGGAAAGACTGCTACATACACTGCTTTCATTTTCATTAACATAAGAATCAGTAGCACCAGATAAGTACCTAATTATAGGAAGGTACAGGAGAAAAATATGTTATGTGTGTTCTGCTTTATTTATTTTAAAGAAACAGCGCTTTGTATCATTGTATATGTCTTTTAAATGTAAAGTATGTACCATGAATATATTTTTATGTTGTAATTATTGGAGAGGGTTAATTTAGGTATTCATATACTATTGCATGCATATTGCCTGGTAAGTGCAACTAGATAGCAAGGTGCTTTAGGATTTCAATGTTTTCAGTTAATTAAACAAGGAAAAGTGATATAATGACAGGTTCATTAGTAAAATGGATATTTAAGTGTTTTTGAAAAACATAGAATTTTCCTTGTTGGGTGGATAGTTCTATATAGTAGTCCAAGCCTCTAATATAGGAAAACATGAGTTTGATATTTCAATATTTCTATTTAGTCTTAGGGGTAAATGTATTAATTTTTTCTGTGATTTAAACAAATTATGGCAACACTTTGATATGTTTTTTGTGTGGACAGTGTTTTTTCAAGATTGAGTTTTCTTTTAAAAAATACAAATGATGGCAGGTTTTAGGTTGTGTGAATTTTATTGCTTTAAAAAAAAAAAAAGTATTTTTAAATAAAGTGATCAAGATTTGGCCTCAACATACGTTACCTTATTTAAAATACATTTGTTAAAATTAACTTACTTGAATTTTTGATATTTACTGAAAACAATTCAGTTGACAAATTTTTACCGTTTAAAACTGGCTTAGTTTCTATATTAATCAACATGAAGTATATCAGAAGCATTCAAACAATGAAAAAATTAGTCTATGAAATGGTTTGAAATTGAACCGCTTCATTCAAATTATGATTAAGGTATTTGATTTTAAAAACATAATGTAATAAAGTATTGGGTTTTTCATCTTTCAGTCTAATATAAGTTATACAAAGATATATGTGGATCTATTTTTCATAATTACAAACAAGATTCCCACTATTTTGTAAATGTTGGTGGCTGTTATGAGTTGTAAATGTTGGTGGGTGTTAAATACCGCTTGGCTTTGATGACGGATTTTTGTGGTTCTCAGAGCTGTTCTTTATACAGACAATCATATTTCAGAATTCTATTTAATAATAATAAGCCAGAGAATATTGTGTTGAATAATCATCAGCCACAAACTGTTCCATTTATGGGGCAATGGGAAACTGATAGCAGGCTCAGCATGAGTGACAGAGTGACACCAAATGCAGAAAGGTATTATCAAGTATTATCATTAGCGATGAAGACATTAAACCATCCACACGTTTTAATTATTTTCTTTAGGAGATGTAAAAGCAAAGCTAATTAGTCAAACACATTAGAAAATAAGCTACAAAAACTTGACAGGAAATTTGAGATTTGAAGAAAAGGAAGCTTGTTTCCTAGATACAATGGGCAGTTAGAAGAGGCCTTCAAGGTCAGATTGCTGTACCAGGACTCACTCTTCTGCTTACTGTTGGTGTAACGCTTTTCTGGGCTATGCAGCACAGATTAGTTTAAGTGTCCAGCTAGTGGATGAGCATGGGTTACACTGCAACACTACACAGCAGGGCAGGGCCTTTGCTAAGTGGAAGCTATCCCTTTAAGAGGTATTAAATACACTAATACTCAGGCTACTGTAATTAAATAGATGTTGGAGGCCAGGAGGTTCTTGGTGAAAACAGTAACAACGTTTTATTATGCACGAGGCAAATGACACCAGGTTTCAAATACTCACATAGGAGCTTGGAGCGTAGCAGATGATGAATACAGATATAGAAGATATGTTAGCAGAAATATTCCTCCGAGTCAGGATAGTCAAGGTACATCAATCCCATAGAAAGTGCCTTGGCTATAAATGTGACTTGATTGGAATACCAGGTAAGGCCAGATAGCTGCTACTAAGTCCTAGTCCTCAGCACAATGATATCCCTGCACTAAAAGCATCACAGGGGAGCTTTGTAAGGAAGATCTCTTCCTGCTAACACTCCTCATTGGAACATAGAACTGTTCATACTAAATAATCTAACTAGCTTTCTCTCTCTAGAGCAGGGATCCCCAACCTTTTTTACTCATGAGCCACTTTCAAATGTAAAAAGGGTTGGGGAGCAACAGAAGCATTAAAAAGTCTCTTGGGGTGCCAAATAAGGGCTGTGATTGACTATTCACTAGCCCCTATGTGGACTAGCAGCCTACAGGAGGCTCTGCTTGGCACTATACTTAGTTTTTATGCAATTAAAACTTACTTCCAAACCTGAAATTCAAAAATAAGCACCTGCTTTGAGGACACCGAGAGCAAAATCCAAGTGGTTGGAGAGCAACATGGTGCTCACAAGCTACTGGTTGGGGATCACTGCTCTAGAGAGACTATAACAAATGCTATCCTGTTCTTGCTAGCCCTCGTTCACGGGGTGGCCAGGTCCCCGACTTTGGTCTCTAACAGGACAGATCCTGTTAGGGCATGTGGCTTACTGGGGCTTTGGTGATCCCAGGCTCAATGGAAACACCTAGCTGCACAGACACCAGGAGCCAAAGAGGCACCTACACACATTATAAAGCATTAGTGGCAGGGAGTGGTCATTGCACCCTTTGTCCAATAACTAATGGTGTTGAATCAGAACTGTTACAGGTAGTTACACCCTATAACAGAAAACATACTAATGGCAGGGGATTAACTCCATAGACGCTGCATAGAATCTATGGGTCCCTACATTGGTTTGACTTCTTCTCAGCAAGGACAAAAACAAATGTTATACACATTTTAATGATTCATAAATAGAAAAACAACTCTTGAGGAAAGAGCCTCCTAAACACAGGAAAACACCTGCACTAAACATTATTAAAACTCCAGACCCTGCAGTGTGTTTAGGACATTAAATCTTGGGTGACCCAAACAAATTCACCCACAATGTAACATAAATTGCAATCTCCTCTGTTTCCCAGACACTTTGAATAGAAACTGTACAAACAAAAAAAATGTGAAGATTTAGCTACTGCTGGATGAGCTGAGGGCATAGTCAGACTGCAACAGGTGCAGAGTGGAGCAGGATGGAGAGGATGAAAATTGGAAAGGACTTGACAGGATGAAGAGGGCGATGAGTTAGGACATGAACAGACTGGATCGGAACAGAATGGGGCAGGAAGGAAAATACAGGGCGGTGTGGGCAAAGATCAGGTCAGACTGGGGTAAGAGTAGCAAGAAAGCTGGAGCAGAAGAGGACAGGAAAGCAATGAGGATGGGAGCAGAAGAACTGAATATTGAGAAGAGGGGAGCAGATAGCAGGAGATGAAGGACAGGAAGGAGGCAGGATGCAGAGAGAGACAAGGGAAGATATAGACAGGGTACTAGTCAGAACAGACCAGGAAGCAGGACGGGCAAGGTCAAGTCAGATCAAGGTCAAGGCAAACAAGGCACTGTTAAAGCAAGGAAAGATCAAGGTTTAAACAAGGATCAGAGCAGAACTGGAAGGGGAAGGTAAGGCAGATGAAGACAAGACAGGGAAGTTTCAGACAAGTCAAAGCAAGAAAAGACAGGGAAGGACAAGGCAAGGCAGAATAGGAAGGAGGGTAGAACAGGAACCCATATCTATGGACAATGATGCACTTCTAGGATGCTCAGGCAAGTATTGTTTGGAGGGCTGGTCTTATATAGGGCAGAGTAAACCTTGATTAGCTGACTGCAAACAGCCAGGCTGCTGCTGAGCTTGGGCTGTAGAGGCAAGATAACCTATAGCTTTTGTTCAAGATATATAAGGTGCATACAAGTGTATATTTGTACTATATTTCATGGCTCATTATAGACAGCACAATAGTAATGCACTTTATTGCCGATATGGCTTGTTGGTACTGTAAATATGAAGAATTGAATGATAGACCTCAGTGAATGCAATGATAATGTGACTGAACTCAAGTACAGCTATGAATGCTGAAATAGAAAGAAACAATGCTCTTTGCACTCTTTTGTAATAAAATATATATACAGGTATGGGATCTGGAAACCCTTTATCCAGAAAACTCCCAATTCTAGAAAGGCCATCTCCCCTGGACTTAATTTGATCCAAATAATCCAAATTTTTTTTTTAGATGTCTCTTTTCTCTGTAATAATAAAACCGTACGTTGTACTTGATCAAAACTAAGATATAATTTATCCTTACTAAAGGCAAAACAATCCTACTGGGTTTAATTAATGTTTTAATCTTATTTTAATAGACTTCAGGTATGAAGATCCAAATTATGAAAATATACCTTATCTGGAATACCCTGGGTCCCGAGCATTTTGGATAATAGGTCCTATAACTGCACATGTAGGATAAAATTTAAATAATCAGATACTCTAAAAAGTTAAAATAAATTCAATACACAAATTATTTCAATAAATAAATGTAAATGTAATATAAGTAAAAAAAAACTATTTATAAGACCCTTTTGTAAAAATAGTAAAAATAACAAACTGTAACAAGTTTCACTAAAAGCTACCATACAACTGGATGTTTGTACTTTATTACATGGCTCATTCTAAAAAAGCAAAGGAGCAACACGAATTATCAATAGTGATGGGCGAAACTCCCGCGTTTCGCTTCGCCGAAAAATTTGCGAATTTCCATTTGTTTCCGACGCGCGTCGTTTTTGCTGCGCCGCGTCAAAAACGACGCACGACTCGTTTTTGTTGGCAAATTTTTGCTGCCGTTTCGCGAATAAATTCGCCCATCATCTAATGGCTTGTTGCTGCTGTAAATTTGAAGGCTTGTATGATTGACCTCAGAGAAGGCAACAGTAATGTGACTGAACTCAGGTGCAAGTACTGTATGAATACTGAAATGGAAAGAAAGAATGCTCTTTGCATTGTTTTGTAATGAAATTAATACATGTAGGATAAAATATATACAAAAAAATTAAATACGTACTCAATACATGTATTTAAATAATTTCAATAAAGAAATGTATTTAAATATTTTCATAAATTCAGTAAAGTAAAGCAAATCAATGTTATATTTAAGAGCATGTTTTAAAATGAATTGTAAAACTACCAAACTATAATAAGTTTATCTACAAGGAATTTACTGTAATCTGAAATGTTAAGGGAGGTCTGGTACATTTATTCTCATGACAAAGATGGAGATCCACTTTGAGTTTACATTTCCATGTTCTCTCTCCTGTAACATCTGTTAGGTTCAATTTTTTTCAACAGTACCAAGCTGCCTCTGGATAATTTGTCATATTATTGGTGATTT
The DNA here is from genome assembly GCA_024363595.1 of Xenopus borealis. Lineage (NCBI taxonomy): Eukaryota > Metazoa > Chordata > Amphibia > Anura > Pipidae > Xenopus > Xenopus borealis. The sequence goes on from CM044437.1 coordinate 149,581,953, forward strand.
AACTTATTTAAATCAAAACATATTATATATCTCAATTACATATGTATTTAGAAGAGCAATTTGTTTTAATTAATTATGAAACTATAAGTCACTACCAAAGCTATAACAAATTTCCCTAAAATGCTATTGTATGTCTGGTTCATTCACTCCCATGAGAAAGATGACAGTCCACTCAGTGGGGCTCATTTATCAACACTTGGCAAATTTGCCCATGGGCAGTTATATATGGCAACCAATCAGTGATTAGCTTTTTAAAGTCAACTGCAAGTGGAACAATCAATGCAGCCTTTTGATTGGTTGCCATGGGTAACTGCC
>CM044437.1:149588805-149606060 GCA_024363595.1 Xenopus borealis
TAAACCCCGAATGGCAGTCCCTAACTTGTTTTATTTATTATGTGCATTCTAGCATTACCTTGGACGTTATGTATATTTCCTACACTTAGGATACTGGTCAGGACTAGCTTAGCCCTAGACTTGCTGTTGATATACATTATATCAACTGGAAAATGTGGCATGCACATCACTGACAAGTGTAGGGCTAAGCTAGTCCCAACCAGTATCCTAAGTTTAGGAAATATACATGATAATGTCCGATATACTGTATATATATATAAATTAATTTATTGACCATTGCTGTTTCACCACACAATAACGTTTGACTGACAATGCTGGCCCAGAGCAGCGCTCACAACATCAACAAAATTCTTGTACTTGTAGATCAAACACTGCACCAAAGAAAGACGGACTGCCCATCTGTTTTTGAATACCCCTAAGAAGAAATAAAGGGTGCCCAAAGATTTAGACAACATCATGTGCCATCTCAAATCGATTGAACAAATCTGACGCTTCACCCATTTATCATATGAAAGGGAAGCTTTGCAAAACGACATTAAGGAACTAGATGGAAAAGAAAAAAGAAGACAAAAGATGTCAATTTGCACTTTGTGTCCCATGATAGCGGATGTATTGAGCTCTTCTGTGCAGCACACAGAGCATTGGATTTCCACTAACCGTATCACTGAAGGATGTCATTAGCAGCAATTCCCTCCATCTTTCTTTTAAATGGCATCAAAGTAAATATTCCTTGCACAGGATAAAGATTTCAATGAAAAACTCCAGCAACCTCTTCGTACATTGGTTTTGTGAGTAAGATTCAGTAGGGATCAGCTAATGAAAATATTTTGTATTCTACCACTTCTTGCCACCCAACATTTGCCAGGTGCCCTTGGTTTAAAATAAATATGTATAATGTAAACAAGATTGTATACTGATCTGTCTGTAACAAATGCAACATCCATGTTAATGCTCCTTCATTTTTTTTGATGAAAATAAAATATGTTACAAAAAATAAATAAATATGTATAGTTATACCATGGGCAGAATAATTACACAAAATCAAAAGCACTATCCAAATCTTAATCTAATTAACTAGTGGTGGCTGAATTTATTCACCTGTGACGAATTTGTGTCGAATTTCCGTGATTCGCGAAACGCCAGAAAAATTTCTCTTGGGCAAAAATTAGCTGTTGTGTCGTTTTGGAGGTGGGCATCCATTTTTGAATGCGGTATTTGTTTTTTTGGACGCTGGCGCCCATTGCAGGCGTAAAAAAAAACGGATGCCAGTAATGGGCGCCGGTGTCCAAAAATGGACGCCGGTGTCCAAAAATGGAAGCCCACGTCCAAAAACAGATGTTCATGTCCAAAACGAGATGCAACAGCGTAATTTTTTGCCATTACACGAATTTCTACTACAAATTTGCGAAATTTCAGCAAAGCGAAACACCTTAGATTCACCCATCATTATAATTAACCAGTTCTCTAATCCTCAATACCACAGTCTGGGTCGCCTGATGAGTCCATTGGGTCTAACTCTGATCTTTAGATGATCTTCATCAATTAACTACATGGAAATACTTTGAACAACCAGTTGCTCCAGGCTAAAGCACTAAGGGGCATGTTTACTAACATTGGAGAGATTTTTGGAGATGTTGCCCATGGAACCAGTCAGCACTTAGATTTAAACAGCCTCCTATAAGTTAGAAAGCAAAGATCTGATTGGTTGCTATGGGCAACATATTCAAAAGTCTCTCCAGGTAGTTACCGCCAATGTTAGAAACATGCCCCAAAGGGTAGCAAAATTGCACCACTTAAGAACCATGCGTAAAGTACATGGTCTATGCAGGCAGTATTCTGCATCTTGCTCCAGCTTAAAAATCAGTAGGGTGTAAGGTGTGTGCAAAAGAATGCCTCCATGACACATGATCTAGGGGGTGTTCCATGGGCCGTTGTGATCAATTCAGATTTGATAGCAACTCTTGGAGCTCCATCTTAGAAGTGCAAAGAGATGCATCTCAGGGAACCATTTGATGGGCAGGATACAAAACACCAATTTGGATTTAATTTTGAAGCTCTCTGATAAATCTTCCTTTACTGGACATATTCAGCAATAGCAAAATGCACTTAAGTCCAATATAAAAGGGTAAAGTTGTAAAACAAATTAAAATATTGCAATGATTGCAAAAGAAGATTATACATTCTCCATATGTCTGATCAGAATTTAATAGGGCCATCTAGGGCCGTCTGGCACTCCGACCAAAGGGCCCTCTTCCAGGCCTAGCCCCACCACCCATGCACATGCTTACCTCCTTCCCCCGGGGGAAAGGCTACATTTTGTGGGGGAGGGGAGCAGGCTGGTCCTTACAAAAAGGCCAATGCCCACTTAGTTTTTCCCCCGATGTCCTGGCAGTCCAGTCCTCTGTCTGATGCCCATGCTGAATGGTATTATGGTCCGATGACCAGCTCAATATGAAGTGGGTGGCATCATTACAGTGTAGAGACTGAGAACCTTAACTTAATGGAGTCTTAAATGTCTTTGAGAAACACTTCCTTATGGACATCTCTGACCACAAAGAAGATGGATGAGAGCTGAGATGAGATTGCATGTGTATAGGAAGCAGGTTAAAGAAACTATCAAAGCCCCAGTGCTTCGGCCATAATTGAAAATTGGGTTGATGTAAAAGAAATTAGACAACCTACATTAGTCTTACATTTTGTTAATTAATTTAGTTATTTTCCTCTGTTTGCCCTACTGTTATGGACTAAATGTCTGAATGAGACAACCCCCACATTTCTCCAACACAGTAGGGAAATGTAACTCCTCCACGGAGCTATCAGAATTTATCTGAAAATCTTTTCTTCTTCTATCCTGCCTCCCAAATTATGGGATGTTGTACATATATCTTTTGCCATCTGCAATTCATGAATTGCCTGAGATAGAATATAATGAAATGGCTGGTAGAAAGTCAAGGCAGCCATAGAGGTTGTTAATATTCTTAATGCCCTGACACCTTCAAGATCATAAACATGGTTTCTCCATCCTAAATCAGGTTCCTAATCATAAATAAACAGCTGTTTTAGCTTATTCGGTATTTACAACATACCTCATAACTACGGTGACCCCGCAGGATGTTATAATGATGAGATAGCTGGCAATGATGTTGATGAAGTGTATCAATTTCTGCATTGTGTCCTCATTGCTACTTTCTGTCTCCCTTTTCCATTATTTAAATTGCTGTTCATTACAGCCGTGCCATTAACTGGAAGTGCAAAGGAAGGCACAGGGATAAAAGCAGGCCAGCGATTACTCACTGAGTGGGATAAAAGACAGTAAACTTATCAGTGACATATAGGTGTAGAAAAGTGGACGCAAACACAGCCTAATAATTAACTATTAGACCTTTTCATTTGCACACAAAATGATTTTCTGTCATCTTGGAAGCTGCCAGTGTTTTGTAATCAGATGAATATGACAAAGTAATGATTTAAACCCTGATTTTGAAATGAACTCAGAGGGCACAGCTGCACAGAGTTTTGCTTATATATGCATTTTTATTTATACAAATGGTCAGAAGTCCTTGTCTCCATTAGACAGTACAATATGACTTAATAGCTTATTGTGTGCCCAGAACATCCCTTCTCTTTATATTTGTATTTATACATATGAGTAGGAGGTGCCATATTGATTCCCTTAGACAGTTCAGTATGATGGTATAGCTTATTGTGTGCCCAGAACATTCCTTCTCTGTATATTTGTATTTATACACATGGGTAGGAGGTGCCATATTGATTCCCTTAGACAGTACAGTATGAGGGTATAGCTTATTGTGTGCCCAGAACATTCCTTCTCTGTATATTTGTATTTATACATATGGGAGGAGGTGCCATATTGATTCCCTTAGGCAGTACAGTATGAGGGTATAGCTTATTGTGTGCCCAGAACATTCCTTCTCTGTACATTTATATTTATACATATGGGAGGAGGGAGGTGCCATATTGATTCCCTTAGACAGTACAGTATGAGGGTATAGCTTATTACGTAAGTGCCCAAAACATTTTTCTCTGTATATTTGTATTTCTTAGTGATGGGCAAATCTATCTATATTTCCAGCGAAATTCGTGAATTGGCGAAAAATTAGCAAAAATAAGTCGCGGCAAATTTTCAGCAGCCAAATTTTCACTGGTGTTTTGCAAATTTATTTGCCGGTGGCCAATTGCTGGAATTTGCAGCGAATTCGCGCCTGGCGAATAAATTCGCCCATCACTAGTGTTTCTACATATGGTTTTGAGCTGCTCCTCCAAAAACTGAATGTATCCTGCCTTCTAACCTTGGTCATTATAGACCAGTGAGTGATGGGGATGAGGCTTGCTTCATAGTTAGGGAATCTACCCTGTTTAAATGACAGGGTGAACCACAAAGTCAGTGGTTTCCAAACTGTAGACTTGGAGAAGTAGGGATGGAATCGACCAGAAGGCTAATTAGGTTGAGATCTAAGGAGAAAAGCATGTCCTACAAGATACACCTGAAACCCCAGCTTGAAAGTAATTTCAACGGAGATTTGAGATGAAAACTTATTTGCTGCCCTAGATATTCTTAAATTCTTTGGCTGAATGACTGATTCACCAATTTTTTTTATTTGCCAAGGTTGGACCTCAAAGGGAGGCTTACATTGAAAAAGTCTGACAACCACTGGGCTAAGTGAGGGCATGTGAAAAAGACAGAGAGGAGTTGGGGCAGAGAAAATGTCCTATATACAGTTTTATACATAAAACCACAGACAAATAAGTGAAATAGCCCTGTTTATAAATACAATCTCTGTTTAACAAGGAACTTGAAATGTTGATGCCACAAACAAACAGGAAAAGCAAAGACATCACTAATAATTGAAGGGAACTAGGAATGTAAATATCATTTTGTAAAACGCATTCATCTCTTCATCACAACTAATAATCAATCCTTCTAGTATCAGGATCACAGAGGAGCCTCTATAGTCAGAAGCCGTCCCGCACCCAAGAGCAATTCTCACTGCAGAGATTTTCCTTCCCTTCACTACTTATCCCAATGACTTGACAGATGTCTGTCAGGCTGAGGGGTCAAATACTGCCGAGAAATCCGATTAAATCTGTTGCAGCTTTTGGATTTTGGCTTGACTCTGCAATCTGACAGGCAGCTGCCAAAATCATATATAAAAGTCTGTGTCAGAATGAAATATTATTAAATATGTTTCGATTTCCATGTGTTGCAGGGGCTGTCAGAGGCAGATGTCAAGTGCAAATGGAAATTTGGTTAAACAGGTTTTCTGACTCAGCTTTAAGGGAGAAGAAAAGATTTTCAGGAAAAAGGAAACAAGAAACCTTTATCCCTGACTTTGTACATGATTCAAGGAAATCATTATTTGCTTGGTATATATTGGATTGCAGGATTGTTTCCCTCAAAAAGCTTTCTTTATCAGTCACAAGTCAGAATTGTTTAGCTCTATGCTAGTTAGAATAACTTGCACTCAGAAAAAACTGAATTTAAGTGCCCTAGTCAAGAAATGACTCTAGAACTGTGCAAAAACTGTGCAAATAGTGAGGGACTTGTGTTGTAAGTGAAAAGACTAGAGGGAATGTACGATGGAGAAAGAAGGGAAACATGGAGACAGGTGGAAAATGTGGCAACAATAGGGAAACAATGATTGAAGAGAAGATTTTGGCAGCAGAGTAAGATGGTAACAGAAAACATGGAAAAGGTAGAGAAAGACCATGACAGTAGAGCAGGAGACAATGGCGCAAGATGGAAACAGAGGGGAAAGAACATAATAACAAGGAGAAATGGCAACAGTAAAGTGTAATGCAAGATGTTTTTGACAGCCAAAGACAAATCAAAACATTTTGACATAGAGCTTTGACAATTGATTCACCCAAAAGAGCAAACTCCCGAAGTAAATGGTTAGTTCTGGATGGGTTACTGCTTCCCACTGGTTGAGCCCTAAATACACATTTTGTTTTTGGGGGTGAGGCAAATTTCACATGCAAGTCTATGGTTATAAAGTAAACAAACTTTACCATGAAAGTGGAACACATATTCTGCAGCATGTATATCAGGTCCTATAACAAACATTTACAGAGGTGAAATTATATTATTTCAAAGTGTAAATAGTTAAAGCATTCTGTAATTCAACCACCAGAGGCACCAGCCAGTGCACTTGGCCTGGAGGGGGATTAACCTTGGGGAGCCTATATAATGTAAAGCAGGAGCCGCACACTTCTTTTTTTGCCTAACAGTATCAGCAGGCAAGACAGACATATTGAGTCAGACCAGGTGAGTACCTGTTCCTTGCTAGAGATAGACAGAGAGGTAGGAGTTTAAGACCAGCTTACTCTAAGAGTGGTAGATAGGGTAGCCAGCAAGGAATTCCAATGAATAATGAGAATTTAGGGTAGAGCTTCTAGGCAATTGTGTGCTAGTTAGGGATTGAGAGTGTGTAATGCTAGGTTAGTGGCAGCCTAGTGTAGAAGCTTGGGCCACTGTATGATTGATACTGCAGAGAAGTCGAGATGCATTTTATTGAAAGAGGAGGCCCCTCATGGGCACTTCCACGTGACAGGGGCCCCTGGAGGATTCTTGGAAAATAGCTTGTGTGTGTGTGTGTAAGATAGAGAAGACACCACAAAGATTTTTCATGTAACTTGTGAAATGGAAATCTTTTGGTCAGTTATGAAATATAAAATGCCCCATTGTATTACATAAATTAATTGTGAGTGTACAGGTTAATATAGAAAATATTAAAGGAAAAATATAGAGTATAATTGGAAAACGTATCATTCTCTGCAGTTATGGAACACACGTGGGGTTATTATCAGACCATGGATGTTTGCCTTTGAGGCAAATATCTTGTGCTTGTGCCATTTCAGTCTACCCTTGAGCGCTTTCCTCATAAATAATGATGGTATAGAAATGACAGTAATTTACATTTACATGGCATGATATTGGGAGCTGAGGGCTGAGATACAACCATGGTGGGAAACAATAACTTTCTTCCATCTGATAAAAATCCTGAAAAATACTTTGATTGCATAATTCTGTTTATTTTATTAAGAGGAAAACAACAAAATTAATCTTTATTTGGAAGAGATAAGAAAGAAATATTTGAGCAGTAGATGCTGAAACAAAGAAAATTCATAGCCAGCTAATTACCCGCTGGCATCCTTACCCAATCAACACACTCATGGTGCCTTAATTTAATATAACTTTTTTTTTTTTTAAAGACCCATTTCACTGCAAATAGATAATTGAACTTCCCAGACAACCATAAATGTAAAATATTGATTTTTTTCAATATGTTTAAGAGTGGTTGGTCACTTTAGGAAGAAGTAAATTTAATTTGCCATGAGATTGTTCAATGAATCTCAGGCCCTTTGGGGTTCAGCTGAAAGCTGTTGTCTGGGAAAGAAGCTGTTTTTCCCCAACAAAGCAAATGTGCTAACAGACTTGTAACAACTAAAATTAATTATTTATGTTAATTGGGGGGAAAAAATATATACAAGGTAATAAAATTTCCAAATGGAAAGCAGCACAGAAAAGAATCAGACTAGCGGAGATTGGATCAGTACAAAAACAAATTGAAAGCAGACAGAGAAGGATATGAAGCAATGACTAATTTGTACACAACATAAATTTATAAGGCTTATTGCACTTTTGACACTTCATGTGTTGGTCATTCCAGATAAATTTCAATATTCCACAACATAAGGCCCATTTATTAAAATTTTAGTGGTATTAGAGCTTTTTGAAACTAATTTTCTATAAAAAAAAATTTTCTCTAAGATCACAAATACAGTGAAAATTCTTAAAAGATCCGATCATGAATAGTATGACAGAAAAAAGTTTTTGGACATTTACTAGTAAAAAAAAAACCGAGAACCTCTAAAAGTCTGAATGGCTAAAAAAATTCAAATGAGTTCAGTGCAGCTACAACTGACTTCTATGTGCCGATCTGACCTACTGGGCAATCGCTGCAATACCATGAAGGTTGTTACCATGAGGGGACAATAACTGTAACTAGTGTATGTCAACCAATCCCATGTCATGAGGGTCATAATGATCATGGAGACCTTTTTTTCAAATGACTACTTCAGTGGCCTGGACTGGATCATCATTACTCTCATGACATATAAAACAAAAGTAGTATAGTCTTCTGAAGTGTTGAATATTTATCTACTTAATAAATCGGGTAATAACTGAATTCCAGCGGCCTTCATGCATTGCATATCCTCACTGTAATCAGTTTTTACACTGCTGAAATTCTAGAAATGAAGAATGCATCAGAAATTAATTCAGCCCCCAAACTGTACCTTCATTTTTCTGAGGGTAACCCTTGCTTCAAGAATCTGTACTTTAAGGAGCAACTCAATAGCCAGAAAATTTGCTTTTCTAATTGTATCATGTCAAAGGGCTGTTCTATAGCTTATGTTAAACTTCCTGGCTACTCTCCAACATTTAACTTTCAGGGAAAGCTCAACAACAACAAATGTTCACAAGGTTCTTATAATGTATGGCATCCCAAGACCCAGAGCAAACCCCAAGGTCCTGGTCTTGGCTCACACTTCTGTGTGTAGCAGCCACCTTTGGCTTCTGGAGGAGCCCTCCTCTACTCCATGACTTAACATGAAAGGACCAAGGGGGAAGCTCTGGGCAGGCGAGGGAATAGTAACGTAAACAGAAAGGATGAGGAACAAGGAGCGAGGACAGGCCTGGTTAATACCAAACAGACAATACCAACTCAGGAAGCAGAAACATAATCAAGGTCCTATTGCCTTAAACATGAATCCCCTGTATAGTTGAGTTGCCATATGTTAGGAAATGTAGGGGGGAAGGAGGGTAACCCCCCCTCCAAAAATTTCGCTCTTTTTCAGACTATCACCCAACAAAAGGTAAAACACTCCAGTGTTGTTTGGGAGTTAGAAACAATTTCCATTTATTTTTTCAAACTCCTATCTATTGTATTGAACTTCGCCAGGTCTGACCTGGCGAAGTAATGTCTAGTGTAAGTGGTAACATTCAGTAAAATGGTCATCTTAGTGAATTTGTGTAATTATGATCCTTCGTCAGTGCACAACTTCACCTGGCGTTAGGGTGCGAAGTTGCGCTAGTCTATCTACTTTGATAGCGAAAATTCGCCAGAGTTGGTGAATTTGCATCCCTGTTAAGTACTGAAGGGGTTCAGTGGGTCAGCACACTGAAAAGTAAATGTATTTTTCAAATCTTCTCTTTTTTTTATTGACTAGTGAGGGATATCCAACCTTCCTCTAGTACACGGCAAAATTAAGATATATAATCCTATACCCACCTTTTTCTGGCATACTCCTACACTTACTCCACTTATAAAATGCAAAGCAAATTGACTGAAAGTAGATAACTCCAGAATTCCTCAGAGGATCCATAATCTTTAAGATTTATAAACTAAGCACCAAAAAATTAATCATGGCCATTGCCCATGAGGTTTTCTTTAATTAAAACAAATGATCTCTTAGATAAACTGTCATAAGGACAAATATGATAATAATAAAATATCCACAATCCATCCAGTTTGCTTGCACTTAGGGCAAAAATTTTCACAAATTTTTGTAAAACAAATAAATAAAATTTGTGACCACAGTGTAACCAAGTCAGTGACACAAGGCATAAACTTACCTTAGCAATGAATGATGTTACATCTGCATTTAACCCTGAAATCTTATGCAGTGACTGGCCCCATTTTGTAGGCATCTAGGATAGCAAATATTTGTTGAGCCTAAAATTCTCAATTGCTATTTTGACTGAGCTTCTAGGATTATTTATGGCAGCAATCATCCTTGAAGCTAACTCTTTTGGCTGCCCTGAGTTTAAGAACCTATGTCTTATGCTGGCCTTTTTTATCATAGCTCCCCATATAATCAAAAGTATGTAGACACCAACCTGTTGAACATCTCATTCCAGAGCTATGTGTATTAATATGAATTTGTTTATCCTTTATAACTCTTTGGAGAAGCTCTTCTAGGTGTTGAAACTTTATTAAGGCAATTTGCTTCTATGCAGCTACATTAGCATTATTGAGGTTGATTATTGATTTTGGGGATTTGGCCTGGCTCACAGTTAGTATTTGTTATCCATAGAATGATTTGTTGCTGCTGTGCTATCATTGGACTTTAAAAAATAAGTTGGAAATTATGCCAAATAGTTACTCTTAAGTGTTCTTGAATGCTTCTGTTATGTCATATTCATGGCAGTTTAACTCCAGAAAGATCTTTTTACAAGTTATTCTGAATTGAGAATGACAAGTAAACCATCTTCAAGAGAAAAAATATAGCAAATCGCATAGCAGTTGATTTGACCTATTACTAAAGTATACAGTATATACACTGTGGCCTGGATGAATGAGAACCTTCACAGACATAGGAAGCAAATAATTAATGATGTAGTGACACCTATGTTGGCAGTGATGGTTTGAATAACTAATTACAGAAAGGATGTCCACATAGTTTTAGCCATATAATGAATGTTCTTGTAAGGAATTTAAAACACAACAGGTAGTGTTATGTAGGTGTTAAGAATGACAACACTAGTTAGTATGAAACGGCAAAGTCTGTAAGAAACATGATTCATATGATACTTTTGGGCACCTTGAATGCCATGTTTTGAAGCAGTCCAAGAATATGTTGCCAAATCACCCAAAACCAAATGACAGTTGCCAAGAAATCCAGACTGTGCTTCTGTCAAGGATATGGTAGGGGGCGCTGTGGAGACAGCAGGAGCTGGCTGAACCCACGGGACACAGACAGACAAAGGGTAAAATGACAGAACAGGGGGATGTGGGCGTCGAATCAGACTTAGGAGCAGAATGGAACAGGACTGAGAGGGCGAAGATCAGGGCTGGACTGGACGGTGCGGGTGTAGATCAGGAGACAGGAGCAGACTAGAAGCATAAAGCAGGATGGTGCAGGAGTAGATCAGGAAACAGGAGCAGACTAGGAATATAAGGCAGGGTGTGGGTGTAGCTTGGGAAACAGGGAGACTGGAGCAGAGAGCAGGACAAGACTGGAGCAGAGAGCAGGACAAGACTGGAGCAGAGAGCAGGACAAGACTAGATCAGAGAGGAGGACAAGACTAGAGCAGTGAGCGGGACAAGAGCAGCTTAGTCAGGGGCACTGCAAAAGTACTAAGATGGCCATGTAATGCTCCGCAAGGAGTGCCCGGAGGGCTGGCCTTAAATAGGGAAGAGTCAGCCCTGATTGGCTGACTGCAACCAATCAGGCTGCTGCTGCTGGGCTGGGGCTGCAGAGGCCATGAAACCTATGGTGAGGAGCCCTACAGGCTGCTATCCTGGCCTAATAGATAAGGCATCGAGCCAGAAACCCAAAGGTCCCTGGCTTGAATCCCAGCAGAGCCTAACAGCTTCCAGGCAAATATCACCAAAGAAGTGTTTGCACAAGCATTTGTAGATAAACCTAATACAAGGGAGAACTGAGGCCATGATTTTGGGCTGCTTCAAAATGTGATGTTCACAGTATTGTGCCAGTAAAAGTCCACTTTCCTTTATTACCCACAGTACATGAACATCCTATCATTTTTCCAGTAAATGTTTTTTTTTTCTTGTGACCTGTTGCCCATATTATTACAATATGTAATAATAGATTCATTTATACCTCAGATTAAAGGTGGGTAACATAAGAAGAGATTATCTGAACAAAGAAAATGGATAAACAAATCAAACCTAAGGTTTTATCTGACAAAGCAAGGAGTAAAATGGTATTAATAAACCTTGACTTTTTTTCTATCTGTTCTGTTCAATGTCCTATATTTCCATATATAACTGTCTCTACATCTTCCTTGGTAAATTCTAATTGAGTGACCTGTTGCCCAAAATGTTATATAAAGAATATTAAATTTCTTCCATTGCAAACATCTTTAGAAATGCTCTCACAAAATCATATTAAAAATGCTAAATAAATGCTACTTTTAATCTTTTTCTTGGCTTCACCATGATCTCGCAGATGCAACCTTACAGACAATAAATCATGTCAATGACTATTTCACAGTGTACTGAAGTAGAGTTTTTGTTAACATATCAAGTGCTGGTTTTGAAGAACTGTCACTGAGAGCAGAAATAACAGGACACTTGAAGCTTAGAAGTAATTAAAGGATTGATATGGGATGATTACACATCTTTAAACCATTTAAATTTGAATTTCTTTCAGTGAAAGTTCTAATAACATGGTTTAGATGCATCTAGTCTTAGGGGCAGATTTTGGTTAAAATCGTTCGATCAAATTTTTTCTATTCAATCGTTCGATTATTCGAATTGCGGTAAAATCCTTTGCATTCGATATTTGAATTCAAAGGATTTTAATTCCCTTTAAATTCAATGGTCGAATTTGCACCTTAATGTAGTAGATCCCCAACCAGTAGCTTGTGAGTAACATGTTGCTCTCCAACCCCTTGGATGTTGCTCCCAGTGGCCTCAAAGCAGGTGCTTATTTTTGAATTACTGGCTTAGAGGCAAGTTTTGGTTGTATAAAAAACAGATATATTGCCAAACATTCTCTCCTGTAGGCTGCCAGTCCATATAGGGGCTACCAACAAGCCAATCAGAGATCTTATTTGACATCCACATGGACTTTTTCATGCTTGTGTTGCTCTACAACTCTTTTTTACATTTAAATGTGGCTCACGAGCAAAAAAAGGTTGGGGACCCCTGCGAAGATCCAGTTAAGTTCTTAGGCATGTATATGATGTGCTGGCTGAGAAATCCTTAATAACCATCAAATCTATGGCACTGACATGTAAGTACCAGCTTGCTGTCATCATGGATTACATGTTTTCATGTTATTACTTATATCAGTGATCCCAACCAGTATCTCATGATCAACATGTTGCTTCTCAACACCATGGATGTTGCTACCAGTGGCCTCAAAGCAGGTGGTTATTCTGGAATTCTAGGCCTGGAGGGAATTTTTGGTTGCACAGAAATCAGGTGTGCTTCCAAGTCTCCTCTAGACTGCCAGACTACATAGGGGCTACCAAATGACCAATCATAACTGGTATTTGGAAGCCAGGAAAATATTTTATGTTTGCGTTGCTACTCAAATCTTTTTACATCTGAATATGGCTCATGGGTAAAAAAAATTGGGGACCCCTAAATTAGATTTGAGATCCCACCAGTATTCAGTGTGCAGAGTAGGCCATACCTATTTCTTGATGAAGAATTTTTGGCTACAGTGCCACCTACCTGTCAAAGCCTTTCTTTGCCTACTTTGCAAAGTGAGGAACAAGCCACTAATGAATCATACCTAGCATGAGTCAATATTTCACACCATGATCCATCAGGGAATAGAAGAAAAACAAAATCTGGAATAACATGGTCTTATTTTAATCCAACAAACTATATGGGATACTGAGTAAAGCAAAGCAGTTTTCATAGCAGTCATGTAGGTGTCACTGGCTCTGGGTCTATGGCAGCATATGAGAATGTGTGCATGCAAAACCTTTTTGTCTACCCATATAGATTTGTATTGTACAACGCATGTTGCTGAGCGGTAGAAATGGATCCCTCTACTTAAACACCTGGCGCAGTCCTTAGTGGACAAGCTTCTCACTATGGTGCCTTCATATCAAAGGAACTTGGGCACTCTCATTACTACTCGAGTGTGGGGGTAAGAGAAGCTTTTGATATTTACCATCCCCAAATTATTCTCTTCATATAATCTCTGGCGCCCAAGTACATATCTATGGAAGATTATTTTTTACATGACTGTTTAGCCTGCTTGGCGAGACCTCACTGATGTAAGTGCTATTACTAGTATGGCCCAATTCAGGGTCACACTGGGCTGGCAGGACACCTGGAAAAAAACCCGATGGGACCTACTGACCCAGACCTGATCCCCACCTGCCCTCTGCTATTGCTCCAAAATTGTGCTCCCTCCCACAATCTTACCAAAAATAAGATAAACTGCACAAGTGCAGGGGCTGGGACAACAGGCGGGTGGCCCAAAAAGGGGGTCTAGGGGCCCCTATTGTTGCAATCTCAGTGGGCCTCTCGCACCCCAGTCTGACCCCGTGCCAATTTACATTTGAATGCCAATAGTCAGTCTAACATAAGGTGGGGCAGTACCACCACCGATATATCATGAAACATATTCCAGTGCTTATAAAGAATTAAAAACTAAAACCAATTATTTCACAGAGTCAATTGAAACCTTGTCACTGAGCATATCGGCTGTTGCTAATAAGACTCCTTCACTTATCATGTTTATGTGCTCCATAAAAAGTCCTTTATGTTGCATTTTTTTAACAGACTGGGGTGGGAGTCAATGTCTATTGATTGGAATAAGATATTTTTTGCACTGTCGTGCAATATGATGACTGCACCACTGATAAGTGAAATTCACTTGACCTTATTTCTAAAGAAAATCACAGAGCGGCTCCACAGCGAGGGGTTTATCTTATTATGCAAAGTGCCTGTCACCGAAACACCAGTTAAGTTTTACAGCATCAACGGTGCATGTAAATCAATGCATATGAGGCAGCTTTAATTGAGAGGAGGAGGCTGAAGTCCAGAATATGCATAAATATATATATATATATATATATATATATAGGCAGCGAGTCAGAGCACAATTAGTAGGAAAACTTAGGTTTGAGAATAAAAAACATAACAAGAGTCTGGAAACTCAGACACTTGATGGAAACTGAAGAAGCGGCAACTCATTTCCAAATCGACTCGATTAGCCTGTTCAGATGGACATATTTAGAAAGCACTTGACGGCTGCACGCTGTGAATGTAGCCTTTAAATAATTTCCAAATTATATTTTACACAGCTCATTATGCAGTATAATTGCACAGGGATAAAGGAGCAGCGCACGTCTCCGGTGTTTCTGCACTCTGCTGATTACCTTGACTTTTAGGTCAGCTATTTCTCAGGGGAAATCCTGTGACATTTTCTATTCAATTGATATAGTTCAATATGGGTTAAATGACAATATTAAAGAAGAACAGGGCATGTGTCTCGGTTTGGGCTGCCTCTGGCGAATTTTTAAAAAACACGAGAAAAGTGCAGATTTGTGTAATATATTTAGTTGGGGGCGTGGTATTAGTTTCTGTTTGTTATGATGTGATCTGTAGCGTTGTATGATTCATTGTGATGCGCTGCTCATAAGGAAATAATGCTCATCTACATGAAATGGTTGCTAAAACTATTATGTTAACCCCTTTCTATGCATTATAAAGGATAAATGATATTAGAAGTCACTGAGGGCTTCTGTGACCATATAAAGGCACAAGGCTGCAGGCTGAGTTATACAGGGAACTCTGAGTATCATTCATAAATTATAAAAAAAATACTAAGATTTTTAAAGTTGATTTAAATATCTAGCCTACAGCTAAATAGAACATTTGGAGAGTTTGCATGTTAGGGTCCAGAATTTGTTAAGAATATATATAATACATTTCTGTTTTTTTCATGAAGCTTTTTGACGGAAAAATATTTGTACACTTTATGAGCAAAAAAAGCTTAAACATTGCTCGGCCAACAGCCAGTGTGAAATTGGCTAGGTGCTAAAAGGGTTACAATGTAATTCAGTCACAGATTTAAAATAATTACTAACGATGATCTAGGACTATGTGGAATATGAGTAATATTAAGGGGGGCAAGTCTAAAACCACACTGTGTCCATTGATCAGTCTTTATCCGAATGTTTTGTCTTCCAGCCAGAGAAATTCCATCACCCTTGGCATCGCCCCAAAGCTGAGTCAGAATTGAGTTCACAATGTTGCCATTTTTCTGCCTCCAATTCGGACTGCAGGCCCATAAAGAAAAGATTAAATCTTCAAATCCGTTACAACTTAGAGTGTGTGTGAAAGAAGTTCACATTTGCCTTATGTGTTTTGACCCTTCATCAGCTGAGTTATGAGATGAAGGAGTTGAAAAATATAACTTTGGTGCTTTCAGAGATATTTAATAGAGTCTTCCAGTCGTATATATATATATATATATATATATATATATATATAACATCAGAAAAAAAATATCTGAGAGCTGGTTGAGAAACACAGAGCTTGTTTTATGGGCCATTCTTCCTAAGGACAACAAAACAATGGAGTTTGCATGTCTGATAGAGTCCTGGCTCACAACTCACATGCAGTAAACACCTGTTTTTATGAAAATCAGTGCAGACAAATATATTAAAGACATTGAGACATTTTGTACCTTAAGCTACTAAAAAATGCCTTACTCTTAAAAACAAGGATTGCTGTCCATTTATTGCAACATATTTAAACTGGCCAACTACTTCAAAGTCATCCCAGGTCTTGCCAGTCCTACACTCAACTTGCATCTGATTCATTAAGAATTCTATTGCTTCATTATACATTTTACACAGGGACTAGGTTTTACCTGCAACTTACTTGCTGCTTTCATGTTTAAAACTCCCAAACTCGGTCACCTGATTATAGCTGGAAAGGGTGGGAGCTACAACATGTATAAACTATAACAAACAAGGGAAATTTGTGTTCATCACTAATTTTAAAACCACTAAGCAGGGGTGCAATGAGACTGTAACAACAAAATTAATGCAGACAAATATAAGATGTCCTCTGCCCTCTATCAATATATTTAAGACATGGAGACATTTTGTGCCTTAAATTACCAAAAAGTAACTTACCCGTTAAAAAGAACAGGGATTGTTTGTCCATATATTGCAATGTATTTAAACTGGCCAACTACATCAAAGTCATCCCATATCTGGCCAGTCCTACACTCAACTCTAGTTTGATCAAGTAAGAATTCTATTAAAATCTATGATTCTAAATCTAAAATTCTATGAATTTAGTCAACAAACTACACTGTGGAAGGGCTTACCTTAGCCTTGCTTGAATAGAAATGAAGGGGATTTACCAAAATTTTTCAAAATTGCATTTTTTTTTGGATTCTCAAACCAAACACATTATTACCTGTATGTTTGAATTCAGAGTTTGATATTTCAAGCTAATACTAAATCAGTGTGGGTTTGACACAAGATTGGTTGGAGGAATGAACTATGATGTAAATGTAAACTGAGCAAATGTAACATTTTGGAATGTAAAATAAAATTGATGGAGGTCCCTCTGTTACAAGGTGAACAGACTAATACTAACTTAACATTTAATTCCCCTTAAAGTAATGTACATTTAAAAAGTAAAAGTAGTAACCTCTGTTGTATGCTGGCAAATGCACGGTTTGTCAGGTAAAATGGGAGACCTAGAATTAATTGCATG
>CM044437.1:149609540-149637391 GCA_024363595.1 Xenopus borealis
GTGTGTATGTGTGTATGCTGGGTTTTAATTTGGAGGGGTTCCTTTTAACAACAGAGCACTTTAAGCATTTCAATGTCCTGAAAATCCCTTAATTGCATGAAAGAGTTAATTTTAGGGGAAAAAACACAGTTATAAAATCCTAGATGTACTCAGTGTTCAGCATTATTAAGCATCAATAGACTCAATTTCATTCTTGCATTAGCACTTGTATCCCAGTGATAATTTATCTGACAGCTCTCGCTAGTATCTGCCTTTATTAAGTCTGTCTACAGTAGGTTGGTTTACATGGCATTAATTAATAACGCAGTCTCAATAAGTGTGTTATGGAAGACGATTATACTTTCTCGGTAGGTGTTGAAGATGCCATGTAACAGCTGAAGACAAAATACATAATAGGTGGCATGTGGCGGATGGGTATTTAAATATATATCTATATACTGTAGATCTCTCGCTCTCTACAATTATATATATAGAGAGAGAGAGCGAGAGAGAGAGAGAGAGAGAGAGAGAGAGAGAGAGAGAAAGTTTGGGACCAAAATGTCTGATTATGATATAAATTTGTATGAAATAAAAGCATTTTTTCACCTTTACCACAGTGAGTGCTGATCCTCCATATACTATGTATACATTTTTTTTACCTTTAAGATGATATAGTATTAATCACTTGTGTGTCTCATTAGGAACATAATTGCTATGACATATTTCAATGGGGGCCCTTTAAAGGCACACCATTACAAAAGGTGGCCATAGATGGGTCAAAATATTATTATAATCATAGATAACTAGCATTTATGGGGATACTATTTTCATGTTTTTATATTTAATTCTGCACATTAATGCTTAATGCACTTTTACAAAATATTTTTTTATATTAGAGATAATTTTGTAAGCTATTTATTATTTGCTCTGGCTCCTTACCATTGAAAGCTTATGATGCACTACTAACAATACGAATTAACGTTTTGTTGCATAATTTTTTGCTCCGATTTTTTTTTCAAGAATTTCCAAACAATGCTCCTCGATATTCGAAGTACCCAAAAGGGAGTTTGGTTGACTTTTATGGAAAAAAATTGATAACTTGGAGTTTTAGTAACTAGGCCCCTAAGTGAAAAATGTAAGACTGTATATACTACTGCCTAGAGAACTGTTAATTGAGCGCCTGCTCTACATCCACTCCACTCCCTTAAAGGAACAGTAACGCCAAAAATGTTACACTTTTAACAATGCAGAGCAATAGTAATTTTATTTTAATTTCTTATAAATGCTTTTCTTTTTGGTATTTTTGTTCCTTTAAGATGAACGGCTCAGGGTGAGAACCTGAGCCCATTCATATATGTGGTGAGTTCTTGGAAAAAAATATTTTTCATTATTTCATGAAGAATGATTCTCAGTAACCACCAAAAAATCCATAACCATACTCAAGGAATGGGCAACTGACATAAAAGAGACAATTGTAACCTTCATATTTATTGTGGATAAATATTAGGATATGTGACCCAATGTACATCAGTTGGTTTGTCCTACTGTATATTTGGTTGGCACTAGGGGGTAGGAAGGGTCCAGAGTGGCATCCTGATAATGTGTAATGTTGAAAAAAGTTAATAATACATAATTTAAATCCAATGTCACTACAGTGTGACCTTTCTCAAGGACCTGTGTATCCACAGTGAGAAATGTTACATTATCCCTTTATAATCTATTTAGACACTTTGATATTACATAGAAATTGTGAAATTTCAATAATATTTTACTACTTGAAAGATATCTTTTTTAAAATTGAATAACAATTTGACAGCCCACTGACATTATTAGAAATATCTAATAATGTGCTTTCCCAACATTAATGGAAATGAGGTACATCAAAGTAATAAAAGGTATTCCACTGACACTTTATATAGGGCCTAAAATATATTTTCTAGACATAAAAAAATATTTCTAGTTTTAAAAATAAATCTTTCCAGGCTTTACTGTACTGCAGGGGTCCCCAACCTTTTTTGCTCGTGAGCCACATTTAAATTTAAAAAGAATTGGAGAGCAACACAAGCATGAAAAAGTCCATGGGGATGTCAAATAAGAGCTATATGGACTGGCAGCCTATACGAGAGAATGTTTGGCAGGACATCTGTTTTTTATGCAACCAAAACTTGCCTCTAAGCCAGTAATTAAAAAATAAGCACCTGCTTTGAGGCCACTGGGAGCAACATCCAAGGGGTTGGAGAGCAACATGTTGCTCGCGAGCTACTGGTTGGGGATCACTGGTGTACTGTAACAGGAGTATCAGATTAAACTATTTCCTCTTTGGAGATATTTAAAATTTCTTACAATTTGCAAACATTCAGTTACTCCCAAAAAGTACACCTGTAAACCTCTTGAAATCTCCCACAATAATAAGAAATGTCCAGCTATTATCAGCCTCCAATACAGGGGTCCCCACTGCCTTTGCACAACACCCCCCCCTACAGGCACTCACAGCCTCAGTCACATACCCCCATCTGGGTTCCCATGTGTACTTATCCTGTAGTTGCAGCTGGTATTGGGGCCAAAGGATGGTGGGGGTCTGGATCAGCAGGGGCCCACAAGGATCAGGGCCCACCAAAGTTTTTACCCGGTGTTCCACCAGCCCAGTCTGACCCTGACTATGATAATGTACTCTTGTATACAGGTTTCTACTAGTTATAAGTGAAATATTTTACCATATTTCACCAAGAAAAAAACACCCATGATGGGTAGAAAAATAAATGCTGCAAAAAAAAAAACACATTTAATGCATGGAATGTTTTCAGTTTACTGAATTTTTGGTGACGCAAAACAGGTCTGAGTTATCCATCATGATGTTGTACTAGTTTGGCATGGTGCAGACATATAAGTGAATTTACTAAGAAATTATATTGATATTATCATAGTAATATACATTATTTAAATGTTCTTAGAGATAATACACTCCAAAAAAAGAGACAGGTATAATATATAATCCATAAAGCTCCAAACTAAGGAAAGGCCCATAGACTCCATTATATCCAAAGAATCCTATTTTTAAAAAAAGTATGTGCTTTTTCTGTGTAATAATAAAACAGTAGCTTGTACTTGATCCCAATTAAGATATAATTAATCTTAATTGGAAGCAAAACCAGCCTATTAGGTGTATTTAATTTGTACATGATTTTCTAGTAGACTTAAAATATGCTGGTCCAAATTATGGAAAGATTCATTATCCGAAAAACCCCAGGTCCCATACCGACCATTTGATCAATATTAAAATAATATATTAAACTTATGGCAGCTGTGTGATATATATTGCATAACCTGGTCTATGACAAATAACCAATCTCTAAAAATCATGTTTTATTCTATTTACTCTTAATGTGAAGGCTTCATTTAATGGTAGCTCATTGCAGTCCCTGCTATATAAAAAAGACTGTTCCTCTTTAGAGTCAATTCATCCTTCCACAGCAGGAAATTTGACTCAGCCATAAAGGATCAAATTAGCCTACATGAGATAGGACAGAGCAGGTCAAGATGTCTGCTGAGAATTACTGGTGTGACCTTACAAAGTTCTAGAGAGTTGGAAAAAGCAATCGCTACTGAGTTATCCTCTTTGCAAGTTTCAGTGTTCATCTTTAATATCCTGTGCTTGGAGATATTCCATTTTACTGGTTTTGGAAGCTTATATAATATTATTCCTGTGCCATCTTTGGTTCCGATTCTTATTTGACAAATGGTCCTCATGCATTGATGTAATGTAATTCTAATCTATTTCTTTCTTACCAAGTCAGCTCTTCAGTCATATTCTTTGTTTTATTCATTAAATAACATAATCTTCACCAACAAGTGTTTTGCTCATCCGAGAACAATGGCATTTCCATTTCAAATATCAGTATTAAAAACCCAGAGCTAGGAATTAACTGTACTACAACTAATACATGAGCATTAAGGTTTCTTTGGATAGCTGATTGTGGCATCTATAGCTACTGTATAATGGTTTGGTAAACATACAGGTGAAGATACTGAGACACAATTAAAGCATTCATACATAGAGTTTGACATTTGTTAGATGTAACCACAGTAAGACTTGGATTTGAAATTCCCAGGGGTCAAGTGCTGGGAATGAATTTGAATAAGCAATCAATTTATGTTGGAACTACATATTGAGAAAATCTATCTATCTATCTATCTATCTATCTATCTATGTATCAATCTATCAATCTATCAGGTTTTTCCTGGTCGAATAAATACACTACTAGACAAATGTCATTGACATAGACTTGAACATGTTAGTCTTTTCTCTAATCGACACATGCTCTAAGGTCCCTAGTAGTGATGGGCGAATTCATTCGCCAGGGGCGAATTCGTGGCGAATAAATTCGCGAAACGGCAGCAAAGATTTGCCACCGAAAAATTCGCCAACAAAAACGAGTCGCTCGTCGATCCATCCATCCATCCATCCATCCATCCATCCATCTATCTATCTATCTATCTATCTATCTATCTATCTATCTATCTATCTATCTATCCATCCATCCATCCATCTATCTATCTATCTATCTATCTATCTAGGCCTTTTTAAATAATTGTTCCTCATTCTAAATCAAGAAAAATCAAGGAGTTAGTAATTCTTTGTATCACAATATTCTCTTTTTGGAATGTGAAACAAATCTGAAACCCCACAATGTTTCTCATGATGTTGGTTGTTAAAAATAAAAGTATTTAAAAAAGCCTCATTGGTACTAAAATTGTGTCCCACTGCAACATGCCATACCTAAACCAAGAGATTTGAGCTCTCAGTGGAATCAACAGCAACTGAACACTAGGGGCTGATTTACTAAAACTACCATTTATCTATTTTTTTTCTGAAAACAAAGTTGACCTAACTCAAAATCTGATTTCCCATGCACGCGTCCATCAGCACCAAAACAAAAAAGTTATACTTTAATCCTTCATCTAACTGCATTCTTTAGTTGCAGCATTTTCAAATTAATCAGCTAGTCTGCATAGTGTAAGGTTTATGAAAAGATGGAGTTAAAACCATATGTTTTTCTTATTTAAGTAAGTGTAGGGTGACAAGTTCATGTCTTGAGGGAGAAGCATATAGTGTTCCTTTGAATTTCTTACATTTCTTCTGTCTATCTAAAGGCTGAGCTTAGTTATGGGTGGATTTATTCACTAGGCATGGATTCATATTGAATTTATACATGTTGGTGCCCTTGAAAATGTTTTCATGAAACTGTGGCAAAAATTCACCAAGAGAAATTGTTGCCCGTAAAAATTGTTGGCCGCATAAAACTGTCATGCGTCAAAATAATTCAGACACCCATTGACTTTAATAAATTTGCACAAAAGAGTCAGCGTATTGCAGCATTTAGTGAATTTCTCTGAGCTTTACTAATTTTTAGGATAATCAAAATGAGAAAGATTCACCCATCGCTAACTTGCTGGCCATCTAGGTGTTACATTAAAGTGCAATGTGCAGCAGTCTCACTGCATTATATGACCAGTAACTCAACAAAATTATGGATTCTGTCATGATTTTTATGGTATAGTTTTTTTAGTTGCTGTATTTCTGGAGTACTTTTTAAGTTGTAATACTGGCAGGTAGGCAGTCATCTCAGGTACTTTTTCCTGATCATTAGCATTCAGAAAGAGTCAGCAACTCATGATGAAATTGCTTTTCAGATGAGCTATTGTTTCTCCTACTTGGTGTAACTGAAAGAGTCACATTGAGTGATCTTCTCATATCTACCTGGGAGCTGTTATCTTGTGTCAGGGAGCTGTGATCTTATTAAATTGTCATTTTTCTGTAGGCTGCTGGAAGAGAAATGGAGGTGGATGATGTCACTCCTACTTGCAGTGCAGAGTGACTGAAGTTTATCAGCGTACAAGTCACATGACAGAGGGCACCTGGGAAATGGACATCTAACTCCATGTCAGATTTCAAAATTATATATAAAAAAATCTGTTTACTCTTTTGAAAAATGGATTTCAGTGCAGAAGTTGGCTGAAGCAGCACTATGGATTCCATTTAAGGGAGTTTGTATGCATGTAAATATAATATATATTTACTCCATTCAAATTGAAATAGGGCTACATTCATACAGCAGTTAACAGGTTAGCTCTGTCAAATAAAATTATTAAAGTAGATAAAGAAGGGTCAAATATAATACATTGGTCTCTACAGAACTAGAAAAATAGTCTAATAGTCTAATGCTAGTACTATAAGAGCCGGAGGTGAAAAAGATGGCTTGGAGCCTTATGCTTTACAGGGTAAAATCCTTTTACCCCTTTTTTCAGTTCTAAAGGGAATCTCTGGAAAATGTATAAGAACCCCAAATTTTTATTTTATTGACCATGAAATACTGTTGCATAGTGATTGAATCTGATCACTGCTACTATAATGTAAGTAATTATTCAACCTGTCTTCACTGGATGCTCTCTAGTTTCATAATCTATTTTTCTCTGGAATGAAGACCAACGTTTTACATCTTTCTCTATTCAAGCCTTCGCACCATCGGTATTATTTTACTCTGCCTTTCTCTTTCAGGTTTGTAACAAAACTTTATATTAATGCTTTAAGTTGTATAAGTGGAACAAACAAGTGGAACAAACAAATACAAAGTGAAATGTTGTGAAGAACGATTATAAATGAAACCTGCTTCAAACGGGATTAGCTGAAGACAAAACTGAAGGTTAGCTAAATGGATAAGTCAATGTCCTTGCCTGGGAATCATCCATAGACCTGTAAGGGAACCTGTTCGGTCATTACTAATCTCTATTGAATTATTTTTTCAGAAAATCAATATAAATACATTTAGTACCAAGGGACTGCGCGGGTCACACAGTTCATCACATAAAAATGGACTACACCTCAGTCACACGGTTACGAACATGTTCCTTTGATTTATCTGGCCGGAGACTTACTGGATCGATCATTTTATTAGAAGAATGGAGGCTAAATGCATGGTTAGGATAATCCTGTTTCTTGATCCAACTAGAACAGCTGGATAATTTTTTTACATGTTAAATTGGCCACAGTAATAGCTTATGTATGCAATGATTTATTCAGATGTTGTGTATTTTAGAGGTCTGCAGAGGATAGAGCTGACTTATTTGGTTCATCTCTGGCAAATATGCAAATAACTAAAAAAAAAATATTTTTTGTAAATAGTATTTTTTGTAATTGAATATTTTAATACACACATTAAAGGGATACTGTCATGGGAATTTTTTTTTTCAAAAAGCATCAGTTAATAGTGCTGTTCCAGAAGAATTCTGCATTGAGATCCATTTTCTCAAAAGAGCAAACAGATTTTTTTATATATTATTTTAAATCTGACAGGGGGCTGGACATATTGTCAATTTCCCAACTGCCCCAAGTCATGTGACTTGTGCTCTGATAAACTTTAATCACTCTTTATTGCTGTACTGCAAGTTGGAGTGATATCACCCCCTCCCTTTCCACCACCCAGCAGCCTAACAACAAAACAATAGGACGGTAACCAGATAACAGCTCCCTAACACAAGATAACAGCTGACTGGTAGATCCAAGAACAGCACTCAATAGTAAAAACCCATGTCCCACTACGTTCTATTCAGTTACATTGAGTAGGAGAAATAACAGCCTGCCAGAAAACAGTTCCCTCCTAAAGTGCTGGCACAAGTCACATGACCGGGGCAGCTGGGAAATTGACAAAATGGCTAGCTCCATGTCAGATTTCAAAAATGAATATGAAAACATCTGTTTGCTCTTTTGAGGAATGGATTTCAGTGCAGAAGTCTACTGGAGCAGCACCATTAACTGATGCGTTTTCAGAAAAAAACATGTTTTCCCATGACAGAATCCCTTTAACTAAAGAAGTAAGGTAGAAACGTTGTAAATAATGTTTTTGGCCTCTTTACCAGCCCAATGCCAGCTATGTAAAAAACTTGAATTTTTCATGATTTATTATACCCTGAGCTGCTAAAAGTCTAAATCCAAAAATACTCCATCTAAAAGCTGTAGAAGTCAATGGCCAAGGTTCCATTTCAAATTTCAAAGTCGCTGGTTCATGTGCAAGAAGACACTTATGCTCACATTTCTTTATTTTTCAGCATTTTCCTTACCAAGTACATTTCCACGAAAAAAGTTTTTATTCATAAATGTTATTTTCTCCCCTGCTCAGCTTGAAATTAAAGTACATATGAAGAACTGTCAGGCGGAATAGGCTGCTCTCACAAGTCTAAGCAAAGCCTTCGGGTAAGACAATTCACTTCAAAGTCAGAGCAGGTCAGAGGATTCATACTGTTTCCACTTATAGCAGTATGAAGAGTGTACAGCAACTATAACAAGTGTCTGAATCGTATTCTGCACATAGGCAGACATCCCAACATGGGAACAACTGCTTTGTTTATTCCTTTGTTTCAGAGGAACAGACAGATGTTTTCTAGCTTCTTAGAGGAGCATTAAAGTAAGGACCAGTCTGTACTTAAAGCATGGCTAAATGTTACACACTGGCAGAAAAATCAATGCATCTTCGGATCCAGCTCTAGTTAGAAAAAATAACTAGACGTGTATTTCACAAATGTTGTACATAGTAAAATAATTTAAGCATGAAAAAATATATACTTTATTTTATTGATCAAAATTAATATTTCTGTAATTTTAGAGGTTAGTCTACTTCCAATAAATTCATAATGTAGAAAAATAAAAATATTTGCTAATTTATCAAAAAATCTGAATATAAAAAATGTAATTGAAGAAAATCATGAACATAACTCAATTACCTTGAATTAAACTGTGAATTAATTGATATTAAGGGGCAAATGTATCGTTATTCATGGATTTGAGGGTTTTTAGCCCTTGAATACGGCAGAAATTCGAATGTCGAATGAAAATCGAATAGTTTTAGGCTTTTGAGCGCTATTCAATTTCTCGAAAAAAACGTACGAACAGCATTTCTTGATTTTTCATGAAATCGTTCCATCGTTCGAAAAATTTGTACGATTCAAACGATCAAGGCGTTCGATCGTACTAATGCTATTCAACCAGGTAATAGAAAAAAAAGCCTATGGGGGGATTCCCATAGGCTTCTATTGCTATTCGGTAGGTTCAATCTGGTGAAGCAGGCAGTCGAAAAATTTTTTTAAGTTGAAGTACTTCGATCATCGAATGATCTAAAATTCGATAATTCGATCTATTCAATACGATCGAATTTTACATATTCGATTATCGAAGTGGCCAAATTTGCATATTTGAATATTCAATAGAATCGTACGAACAGAATTCGATCGAATTCAATCGAACTTCAAATTATTCACCTGAATTTTGTAAATCTTCAAAATGAAGTCAATTGGTTTTACATGCCTGTTTTACTTTTGAGTTTTTCTCTTTTTTTGCACTTAATAAATACCAACAATTTGAATTTTTGAAAGCATAATTAAAATTCGATTTTTATTATTGAATTGTGGTAAAAAATAAAAATACCACAATCCAGTTCCAGGAAGAGTATTGAGAGTAATTTAAATGAATCATTTATGGTACCATTGTGATAGTGGGTGCTCTGCACTTAACTGCTCTTAGTGACTACTGGGGGAGCACTGGGTGCAATTGGACAAGGGCCCACACCCCCGCAGGGCCCCCCCTGGCAGAACACCGGTTGCAGTCAGCTACAGCTGTTGAGAAAATCGGCACGGAGGGGGGTGGCATGTCAGTCCCCACCTAGTTACTTTACTGACTATTCTACTGTTACTTAAAAACCGTAAAAAATTCTGTCCACTTTACAAGAGTATAAGAACTTTATGCCCTTAATAAATGTGCTAGGATCAACTGTGTTGTAATGTTGAATGTCATCCATCAAAGTAGTAGGTAGGAGGCACTGTAGTAAAAGTCTGATGTGTATGTGTATGTACTTTGGTCTTATTAACTCTATGAAGTTGGTAAGCTGTACCATAATCTACTGCTTTGTGAGTTTTGAACTGAACTGTGTGTGTCTAGAGCAATAATAGGACAAGGACCACATATTCCTCAGTTAATAAATGTAGAGGACTTGGTTTGGCCAACAAAGAGCAATCTATGTGCTTCCTTCCTTTTTCTGCTGTATAGCAATGGGCGATTCTGTCCAATTTCACTTCACTGAGAAACTCACAAAACCCCGAAAAAATCTTGAAACAACGAAAAAGTCAATGAGTATCAAAACTATTTTAACGCGTGACAATTTTTACAGGAGCGACAATTTTTACATGCGCAAACTCATTTGTCCAAATGCATTAAAGTCAATGGGCATCCAAATAATTTTGATGTGCGACAATGTTGCCGAGCAATATTTTTTTGTTGCAGGAAATTTTCCCCATAGCAAATTTTCAAGGGCAGTTTCGCAAAAAAACATTCACCGTTGGAGAAATCCGGAAATTTGCCATGGATCCATGCCTGCAGAATAAATTCGCCCATCACTACTGCTGCAATAAACTTCAATTTGGAGAGACTTTTGACTGTGATAGGGTCGAGAAATTGTGTCAACTCATAGCTAAGGTCTAACGATTGAATTTTTCCAACTGTCGTTTTATCCCTATGACTGATCTTGTTCTGCAGGTGAACTTATTTTAATTATAAACAATATATCATGGATATATGCTATCAATGGGTGAGCACTGTTTCAGAAACCAAAAGCACTTGACAAATAATCAAACAGATATGCAAGGTAACTCACTTCAGGCATTTATTTGTCACCACAGCAATTAATTACAAAATTGTGAAAAATAAACATGGCAGCGTCTTCCTCCTGCCCGCATACCTAATGTCAGCCACTCCCTCCTAAGGTAGGTGTGGTGATTTTGCACAAATAAATGCCTGAAGTGAGTTACTGTGCATATCATGAACTTACTTTAAGGAGCACCCAGTGGTGCTCCTCTTCTCTTCAGCATCATGTCCACCCATAACTGTTACATGGGATGCAGTGCTATAACATCCTAATGTAGCTGCATGGTGTCATTGTGTTGCATGTGGCACCAAATACAAATAAATAGACTTCAGAGACCTGCCCCAATATAATTCTTAATTCTGTCAGTTCCTGGGTGTGCCTATATTGCTTTTTCTGACTGGTTTCTGGTTCCAGACTCTCCTGCATTGATTCTGACTCCTGCATTGATTTTTTTCTACTTCAAATAAATTCACACTTAGAATATTTGTTTAGTTATGAAAAATTCCAAATTTAAAATAATCAGTTGAATACAATTTTGAAAAAAATCTTGAATACCTCAAATGTGTGAGTTTATAAGCTCAAAAGACTTGAATTTGTGGGTTTTCAAGCTAAAACATCTTGAATTTGTGACATATTAAAAAAATGGCTTGAATTTTACCTAAGACAAATACCTGTATATTCTGTATGAACTCACAAGCTTTTAGATACCAAAGTTTTTCATTCAAGTTTTTTTTGTACTTAATGATTACCATTTGCAATGCAAAAAAAAAAAATGAAAAAAATTTGAACTAAAATCACCCCTAGGGTACTGTGTATTTTTCTGCTTGCGTGTACTACAGCTTTCTCCATGATGCTTTGACCTCAGGAAGGCTGCTGAGCCATTAGACTTAAATGAAACTAGGACATTCAGTTGCTGCTCTATATATACATTCAGAGGCACCACAGCCAAACATACCTAAATGACTCATCACTACAGAATATCTATAAAACGTCTTAATATTAAGTTCATGGTACATTATAGCTGGAGAATTGCATCACTATCCAGTAATATGCATCTTTAGGCTTGTTTGTGGGGATCTCAGATGGGCCTACCAAACTGATATCTGGCTGAAAAAATCCCATTGGGATGAGATCAGCATTGGCTCATTGATGATCTGTGTACCATTATAGTGATCCCCTGAGTCAAACAATCAATTAACCTGATATGTCCCACCTCATAATTTGGCCACCTCTCCAACCAAGTTCTCGGTTCAGTTAGACTTGCGCCTGATGGAATTTCCTAAATTGTCCATATGAATGACATGCAGGCTAGGGGATGGGTAGGGGGAGTGGTGCCTCATGCATCCCTCAGATGCCCCTTATGAATACAATGTTGCTGAATGCAGGCAGCACTGTATTCATGGGGTAAATGCAGATCAATGCACTTTATTTTGGAGCACAATTCTTATACATGCAGAACAGGTTGCAAAATACAACAAAATGGCAGTGTACACTTTTTTTGCTTTGCATATTGCCTTACATGTAGTAAATGACCCCCTAATATGTCTATTGCACGTATTCCTCTTTAGAAAGATAACATTAATCCAGAACATTTTCAAGTGAATAGCAATTGAAAATATATGTGCGCTAATATGTCTGGCTGTCATATATGCATCAATGGTTGGCTGAAACAGGTGTGATAAAATTGCAGTGATAGGACAAAGGGACTCTTAATTATATCCATATCTGTCTAACTGATGCCAAAAATAAAGCTCTCAGTTGCTACATTTTATATGCTTATCAGCTGAAGCGTTTTGGCAGAGATCATCCAAGACATTTGTGGACGAGGATCACCGTGGATAAATATGCTCTGAAAATATGCTCTGATACAATAAGAAGTTCTTGCAGCCGCTCCACAAAATAAATTGAAATGGGTGAATTGGCTGGGGAAAAAAATGAAAGGGATCATCAGATCAAAGTTACATGCAAGCTGTGCACAATGCTATGCCACAGCTGCCATTGCCAGGGTCTGCTTGGCTTGTTTAAAGCAAATAAAAGATTTGGGATAAAGTCGTAAACATTTGTCCACACAACATTGTAGAACAAAATAATCTGGGAGCTTTTAAACTCCAGAGAACTTCTTATGATGCAAAAAGATTTTAAAAGCACATTTATGGGAAGAAAAGTGGTTCAGTGGAACACTTCCTCGAAGATAGAAGAATTTATCCAAATGCATTATAATACAGCTTGGTATTTCCATTCTGTCAACAATTATAACATAGAAAATGTAAAGGTGAAGCCACAACATGTCAAAATAATGAATGGTTAGTTTGATGGTAATGTGTTTAATTATGACTTTATTTTACATGTTATTGCTCTGCATATCCCCTAAAATAATCAGGGAAAATGCAATCTTTTTTAATAGGTGGTTATTGTCCTAATATTGCCAGTATTAAACTTGTTTAATTGAAAACATAAACATTAGAGAGATTTGTCCTTTGTAAATAAAATGTTATAAAGCAGTGAGTGGCAGCTCTCTTCATTTGATATACGTTTTTCCAACAGATATAATTTACTTTATGGCTTGTCTAAATCTCCGCTGACCTAATTTTCTCATTTACACTTCAGGCTTGTGTTTGTCTCATTGCCATGGCATGTTTAATGTAGAAGAATAAATCACTGCTTTCGGCTGGCTTACAAACATTGATCCACTTGGGATCATTTGCCAGTACTGGGCTAATCTGCATACAGTAGCAATCTATTAGAGATAGTACTATGGGTTACTGAACTTTTAGTAATGCAACCAGTGTTATTAAATTAGCTAGAATGTGCTTTCTTACGCTGGTTACAATTGAGCCGGTCATATGAGGACATCAGATGGGCATTTGGCCATGCTAACTAATTAACAGACAAGGCCAAATACTTTTTCTCACTTTAGGATTTGTACTGGATGAAGCCAAAGCAACAAAAGATCAGAAGGGAGTAAAAGACCTAGAGGGGACATGAATCTGTAGGACAATATGGAAAGAATGGAAGTGGATTTCAAGAGTCCTGTGAGTTCAGAAAGCCCACAGAAAAGAGTACAGTAATAAACTGATACAGATGTTTGGATGGTCATGTTAAATGAAGTCATGTCTGTAGCCCATAGGATGCATCTGTATGTGAATGCAAATCAAACCCTCATATTTATAATACAAATGGTTTACCATACAATATTTGTTCATGCACATAATTCAGTGATGTAAACAGTTATATGTGATTTAATATTTTTATCTCAGTCATTTTTTTTGTACCACTCACCTGCCAATGAAAATTGTGGATAGCCATTCTCTGTGTACATTCTCCATTTTATCCAAATAATTCATATTTTCTTTTTCTCTGTAATTATAAAACAGTAGCTCTTACTAGATCCCAACTATGATATAATTAATCCTTATTGAAAGCAAAACAATCCTATGAAGCCTCAATTTTTCTGGTCAAGGTTTTTAGGGGTAAAACTTGAATTTTTTCTTGGAAAAAGAAACACTTGAATTTCTTGAGATATAGCATTTCCCCAAAGCTGCTAAAAATCTGAATACAAAAATAAACATGAAGTTGTTTCGACATTGTGATCTGCGCTGGATAATCTGAAAAATGCAGGGTTTTCATCTGATATCACAAAAGGTCGAGATTTTTCAGAAAAAAACTCAATAAAATCAATAAAAAAACAATAAAATTTAGTTTTCAGAGCATCAGTCATACAATACAATGCAATGAAGTGCGGTTTTGTTGTGACATTTTGTTGTTAATTTATTAGAGAAGAATTATTGATAAATGAGTTAAAATGGTGGATGGGAGTTTGGTCAGATTTGTTTGAATTAAAAAATGATCAATTTGAGTTTTAGTAAATAAGCCCCTTAAAGTATGATGATCAAAATCTGGAAAATTCCAGGTCCTGAGTATTCTGGATAACAGGTCCAATACCAATTATCTGGTCCTTTCTTAGGAAAGGGTATATTTGTATTTTATTATTTTTTATGCAGCACTCAAGTTGCCCTTTGTCTGAGTAGGGAGATTTTGTCATTACCAATACTCTATGTAAAGTTCTATACCATCATTGATCAAAGATGTCTACAATAAATTATTTCTATATTTTACAGAATAGATCCAGGACAAATGGACTGCATGTAGAAGCATGTACAGTATATTCTGGGAAAGTAATATTACAGTAAAATCTCTGTATTAAATCTGGCAAGGCTGATTTAAAGTTGTGCATGAAAGTTTTTGACCTAAAACATCATCTGATTATTTAAAGAACAGGGATCCAGCAAAGCCTGATCACACATACAACATATTTGTGGATGAGCATAATGGCTCGAACAAAGGAGGTGTTTGATGACCTCAGATAAAGAGTTGTTGATGCCCATAAAGATGGAAAAGGTTACAAGACTATCTCTAAAGAGTTTGGAGCACCATCACCACCACAGATTGGGTATAAATTTAAGACAGTTGATAACCTACCCAGAATTGGTCAACCATCAAAGATAACTCCAACTGCAAGGCATCTAATAGTCTAAAGAGGTAACAAAGGAACCCAGGGTACCTGCTAAGCAAATTAAGTCCTGTCTCATGAACACTGAACAGCAATGGTGTGTATAGCAGGGTAGCAAAATGAAAATCACTTCTCTCCCCCCAAAATATTGCTACAGTTTGCTAAAGATCATCTGTGAAACATGGTGGTGGGAGTGTTCTGGTGTGAGCCTATTTTGCTGCATCTGGGCCTGGACATCATTGATGGAACAATGAATTCTGAACTATACCAGATAATTCTAAAATAAAATTCCAAGACATCTGTCCATGGACTGAATATCAAGAGACAGTGGGTCATGCAGCAAGACAACGATTCTAAGCACACAAGTCCTTCTATCAAAGAATGGCTAAAGTAACATAAAGTGAATGCTCTGAAATGGCCAAGTCAAAATCTTGACCTTCCAAATTAAATGTTGTTTAAAGACCTAAGGAAAGCTGGCAATATCTAAGAGCTGAAGCTGTTTGTATGGAGGAATGGGCTGAAATTCCTCCAAGTCGATGTACAGTATTGATCAACTGATCACAAACATTTAGTTTCAGTTATTGCAGCACAAGGCAGTCTGAGAGCACAATTCCCTTTTGCCACACAGAGATGTTAGTGGACAATTTTTTTTAAATAAATACATGACCAAATACAAAATTTTTGTTTCATTTGTTTAACTAGCTCTTATCTTTGTTTAACTAACTCTTCACATACTTTTAGGACTTCTGTTTTAGTTCACATTCATATAAAAATATACAACATTTTGAAGCGTTCACAAATTCTCACACGACTGTATTAACTTTGAAACTCACTGAAAATAATTCTTGATCAAACTTTTTTCCATGACTGCAAATTTTTCTCTTTTTTTCTCAATGGCATATTTACAATAAAACTTCAATGAGAAAATGTTAACACCTTAAGACATGGAAGGAAAAACTCATTGTTCTTTATATTTTTTTAACACCTAATAAATGAAATAGTTTGAATGTGATACACCACTGTTTGCCTTCTAGGGAAGCTTTCCAGGTTTTAGGTGCCAGATTTAAATATTTGAGACTTTTTGCAATTGTTAAATGTCGAAAAAAAAGTAGTAGAAAATTTAGGTTGCATTCTTATCTACCAATAATACATACATTTTAATAAAGTTGTCCCTAAGAGTTAAAGAGTATAATATGTAACATAAAATAAAGAAACTGGGCTTTGACAGAGTCTCAAAGTAATGTTTCTAAACGCATTTTATTTAGGGAATTCCTTTTCATCGACACAAAATGCTTACACTGAAAGATCCTGTCCATTTGTAATGCTAAATGAAATCACTTTTAGACAGCTGACCACCTAGTCTGACTGCTCCAGACCAATTTTTCTATTAGAAAGGATGACATGGGAATTGGTTCTTATCTCAGAACATCATACATTCTTATTTTTTTTTTCTTTACAAATATGCTTTAACAGGCATCCTAATTTCTGAAAATGCATTTTTTCTCTAATGACATTCCTATTCCGTATTGAAGTTGGGAGGTGTTGAAAGCAAGGTTTTAGCTTGATTAATGCAGCCTCTGAGAGTCGAAACTTCATCTTGGCAGACTGTCCCTAAAGATATTTCATGTCTTTTTCTCCGCTCCAGAGGAGTAAACAGGTAAAACTGCCAGAAAACAGTTTGAGTGAACATAGAAGTATTTTGCTGACATAAAAAAGAACATCATTATAGCTTCTCCTAGTTAATAAAAAGATGAACACTTTCACATAGATTTTTGTACATTTATCAAGAGCCTAGCATTAATGTAATAAGGATGTCACCTTGCAAGATCCTTCATCAGACAAACTGTGAAAAGATGCTGTGCGGATCTACTTAATAAACTGTTATCAAAATGTTAGCTCCAACAGTTAAGACCGTCAGTTGTCACTGATGTCTGCCATCATTTATTTATACATTTTGTATATTAGAATAGAATTGGTAAATACAAGATAACATCTGTTGACTTTATTCAGGAGACACTGGTGTGTCTGGTTTGAAGAATATGGCTTTTCCTAAGGTTGTCAAAAGGCACCTTTCCTGGCGATCACAAAGGAAGACCTGTATGAACAAGCCAAGGGTTGGAGTTATGGACTTCACTGTGAGTAATGCTTTGCTCATAGCTATTTCTAGAATGTCTATTAAGTAAGTCAGGAATAGTGATGGGCAAATTTATACGGCAGGCGCGAATTCCCACGATTCGCCGCCGGCGTTATTTGCCACCGTTGAATCGTGGGAATTCGCTGTGAATTTGTGCCTGCCGAATAAATTTGTGAAATGCCAGAGAAAATGACGCAACACACGTCGAAAACAACGCGACACATCGAAGATGACGAGGTGCGCGCCAAATACGTGCCACGACTCTTTTTGCGAAATGGGATAGATTCGCCCATCACTAGTCAGGAACATAGTTTTTACTAGTGAGGAGGGGTACCAATCAATTAGTTCCAAAGAAATGTAAGAATTTAAGAGCTTAAGAGAGGACATACTGTACTTTCTCTTTACAAGTACATTTGAGGATACTGTAGACCAGAGATCCTTAACCAGTGGCTCATGAGCAACAAGTTACTCTCCGTTCCATGGATTCTTTTGGAATTCCTGGCTCAAACATAAGCTTTAGATACATAAAAACCAGATGTACTTCCAAACAGAGTCTCCTGTAGGTTGGGAGTCAACACAGGGGCTACCAATTACTAATCAAATCCCATATTTTGCACCCTTGTGAACTTTTTGCATTATTATGCTGCTCTTTGACTTTTTTAACATTTAAATGTGGCTCATAGGTAGGTTGGGGGCCCCTTATATAGCTGGTAATCCTTTGTCCCACAGAAAACTTCAATGAGCCATTTGAAGCAGACCAACATAATAAATTCCTAGGCCACAGTTGGGAAATCTGGGCAAATCTCTAACTTGTTTCACACCAAATACTCCTGGAATGTATATTTTGTACCTCTGACTTTGTATGTTAATGACATTAAGGGAATTACTTCACTGACTAATTGGATTGAGCATTCCTTGCTTGCTACTAATGACCTCTTACTGTGCTGAGTCAACTCTTTTTTTATATTTAAAATGTTATGTAGTAGATTTTCAGCATTGTTCTCCAGGACCAAGCAAACTGGATAATAGATCCCCTCCCTGTAATATAATTTTATGACTAGGCTATTAATGCCAATTACTTGATCTAATATCCCACAGCACATTTATATCTCAGGGTTTGTGTTCTCTTTTAAGTAACAGCCAAAGCCACCTGCTTTTTCATGTACAAATTAGGTAACGACATCTCCTACAAAAATTTTTTCCCTGCATGGCTTTTCCTTTATACCTTTCTCAGAGTGATTCATATTTGTGCCAAATAATATGTGTTTCTCTTTCTAATTAACATTTACACTG
Organism: Xenopus borealis; assembly: GCA_024363595.1. Classification (NCBI taxonomy): domain Eukaryota; kingdom Metazoa; phylum Chordata; class Amphibia; order Anura; family Pipidae; genus Xenopus; species Xenopus borealis. The sequence continues at coordinate 149,628,145 of CM044437.1, forward strand.
GCTGCCCTCTCGCATTACCTTTTTAAAGTGTATCTTGGTAGTGGCAGACTCGCACGTATATATTTTCTGATTATCTGTATGTTTGCTTCTAAGAGATGCAACATCAAAAACCACCTACTGTACTTTCGCACTTTTAGGAACCCCCCATAGTAGGAGAAAGCATACATGATTTTATTTTTTTTCTCCATGAACTGTCATAGGGTGTTTGTATAAATGAGGTTAATTTATAATTGGCTGCAAATCTCAGTATATAGAAGGAGGTATAAAAAATGAAATATTATTCTGGATGGAGATCAAAACTGTGATTTTGTGTCAGTAGCATTAGTGATCATATTTCATTCTGGCTCAGATATACAGATATTAGGAATTACATTTAAAAATGTGCTGACCCTTGATATACATGGCTGACATGTTCTAGTAAACAACCATGGTTGTCTTAGCAAAACTTAAATCGCTAAATTGCTAATGGCTTAGGGGACAGGACATGACTTCTTTCTTAGCAAGTGAGAGGAAAAGCATATTGGATTGTATGTAGGATACACATGTAATATTTGATACACATGTAATATTTGATTTAAATCAGAACAAAGATTAATCTTAAAAAACTGCTTAGTAAGTCATTAGAACCAATCATCACCTATCCTATTATTTGCATTGTGAATTTATAACCATGATATCAACCAGCAGATTGGCTGCTATGTGTCTATGGATTAAAATGTGGCACATGTTGTCACATAACATCAGAGATATCTCAATTAATCTGAAGATAGGATAAAAAGTCTCTTTAAATTTAGAGAATGCCACAACTATATCAATCAATTAGAACGTTAATAGATATAGACAATGAACACAGACCAGGCTTCGCATGGACTGCAGACATTCCAAATTCTACAACTACTGAGATCTTCCAACACCATACACGCATAATGAAGCTACTTCCAGTCAGTAGATATCAGGAAATAGCCCTCCAAATACTCCATAACTCCTACCTGACTCCTGCTAGGAGATGTAAAATGGGAAATCTGCCCTCTGACAACTGCCTGCGATGCCAAACCCCTAAAGCGAATTTGTTACACACCCTATGGGAATATCCCTCATTAACAGAATTTTGGAAGGGTGTAGCAGAATATGGTGCCCAGATAGTAGGCAAAACCTTTCGGGCACAACTAAGATGGGTGATGTTTAGCGATAACACAACTTGCATACAACTGGGAAAAACAGACAAGGATCTAATTGGAAAACTGGCAGCTGCAGCTAGGAAGACATTACTGCAGTATTGGCTGAATAAAGACCCCCCTCCATAACGTTAGTAAAGCAAAAACTACACTATCTCTTTCACATGGACTGGCTGGAGACCATAACTAAAAAGGAACAAAATACGTCAAAAAATTTTAAACTATGGACACCATACATAGCATCCTTACCACCACAACTTAGACACCTCACAGTACAAACATTTAGAAGCACCACGTGGTATGATACTGCTCTGTTGACAGAACTGCCATTGGTCATGGAATCGTCCCAACATCAAAACAACCAGCTACGACCAGAGCTGCACAAGCCAAGAACCCCCCAGGAGCCACCTCACCCACAGGTTACTATCCTCTTATCGACACACGTCTGAATAAGGTCTAAAATACTGTCTATTATTTGAGCTGAGTTAATAGTTAATAATGTATATAGGTGATGCTGATATTGTGAAACTGCATACTGAATACACAATGTAAAAATACGTTATGATACTCTGCAACTTTATCTGTTATGTATACTTATCCTCAATAAAGACAAGTTTAAAAAAAAAAATTTAGAGAATGGACGTATAGATCTGATTTGTTACTATGACAATGATTTAGTGTTGGTGTCAGCACATAATCCTTATTGTTTCATATTCACATATTGTTGTTAGGTTACCTTTGCTCAGGTTAACGTCAGGGTAGGGCAGCAGAAATATATTCCTTGGGTTCCTTGAAAATAATTGTGATAAACTTTAAAAGACATCAGGCTTCGTTTACAAAGGTCAGGCACTCTGCTAGGTGCAGAAATACTGTAGGCCTCTGTGTAAATGCTATTCAGAAAGCACAGGCATTGTTCCAATGTACTGTTGCATCTAACAGACCAGTTTAGTGTTGTCACCTGTCCTGCTTTCAGAAGGGCATCCCAGGCAAAACTGTTTTCCAAATTAGGAAATCCAGGCAGGATTCTCCAAGACTGAGATGGCAATTGTCCAATCACTGATCGCCATGTGATGGCCCCATCCAATAACTTCACTGTCCCACCCAATGACAGCATCCCACACCCCCCTGCCTCGACTATGCAGTGGGTGGCAGGTTGTGAAGCTCCACATTCAGTAAGGACAGGGCTGAACTTCATTTTATGATGCTGCGCTCTTCTTTGAGTGGGTCTTTCATCTGAAGCAGATTTAACATTGCAAATAGCAGTGTCCAGGTGCCAGTGTTTAAGAAATGAACATTAAAGGATGTGCTCTTGTGCCCGTTGGGCTCTTGCACACCTATGTGCAGATTCACTAAACACTTCGCACCACTTCGCCAGGCAACAATTCCTTACCACTACGCAAATTGACTAAAATGCAAAGTTGCGTCCTGGGTTCTGACCACCTTCGACTTTTCACTAACATTACTTCAGCAGTGCAAGCATTTCAAAGCTAAATTAATCTACCAAATACTTCTGCCTAGTGAAACTTTGTTAGTCCTCTTACTTGAAAGTCAGTTTGAATAAGATACATTTAAGTTGTATGGACATCTTTATTAGCGATGTTGGTGCAAATGCTTGAAGTGGCCACTTTTTATTACAAATGTTTAATAGTTAGGACTTTTGCGGCAAATCCGCTTTAAAAAAGTCACTAGCAATTTTACAACTGCATTTTGGGCAGACAGGATATGATATAACTGACATAAGATTGAGGAAGAATTTTGTTTGATCTGTTACTAACCCCTTGTTTCACCACCTTTCACTACTTCTTTTCAGATCTATACATATTTTTTGCTCTTCTTAGCTTTCCTGGGAAAATAGCTAGGAGGTTATTTTCATTGCGATGCGTTGCAATTGAAGCACCACGCATTGAAAAAACATGCCGAACTCGTTTAGCAAATTTTTCCGCCAATTCGCAAATTTCTATGAAAATTCACAAATTTTCGGCGAAGCAAAACGGGATAGATTCGCCCATCACTATTTTGCTAGTGATGGGTATGATGGAATAAATTCATGAAATGGCAGCGAAAATTTGATGCCCGCTTCCAAAAACGAGATGCCCGCATCCAAAACGTGACGCCGGCATCGATTCGCAAATTTTTCTGCTAATCGAAATGCCCCAGATTTGCCCATCACTTTTTTGCGTTGTTTTTGTATAGTGTTTACTTAGCATCAGATTGGGGCCAGGACCCACTGGGCTACTGCATAAGGGGAATCCATACCCCAGCAGTTCCCCACACCCCAGCAGCAATCCCCCTCAGGCAATTAGCATTAAACTTAGCATTACACTTCAATGATATATAATATTTTATGGAAATGACAAACATTAATTGGAGGTTGGAAAAATAAGCAGGTTAATGGGAAGCAGTGTATTTCTCATCTGTACATTGAAATATACAAATAGAGAACAAATAGAGCAAATAAAATCATACCATATTCCACTTTAGTTGAGGCAGTGGAATGGTTTCTTCTTGACTAATGGTCCATTCATGTAAATTTGTAGGTGCATCCTGATCGAGGGTAGATCTAAGAAAAATGTTCCTCACTATTACACATTCATAGTTGCTGTCTGCAATAAAGTCTATGCAATCTATCTTGATAAATGAGCATCTGGGGATCTGTATAATAAATGTGCCACAGACTGAGCACCCTTATTGAACAGATGCTCACCTTTGTGTAGATGCTTACTTAGATACGGAAGTAGTCTCAGAGAAGATGCTTTGTGGGTGAAAAAAAGGTTAATGGGGTCACAGTGAGTGTAATATATCCTATTCTATTTCTTCTCAAAAAACTTGTACTGTATAAAACTAGATATTCACTTAGGATCCTGTGCACAAGCATACTCAAACCTTCAATGACTTGACCATCTCAGTCGGTTATAGTAGAACATCAGAGAAGCTAAAAAATTTCAAAGTAATATTCTCAATGTGACTATTTCCTGGTGTAAAGCTGGATGTTTCTTTTGGATAGAATACCTTAGAGGTATAGATCCGAGTTTCAGAACCTAAAGTGTGCAGATATACAGATGAAGCCATTTTGGATTGTCTGTTTGACACATAATAACTAAACCCAGATATCCCACTTATCCCATTTAGCACAGAATATTGTGTCACAGCATCCCATCCAATTAAAGAGTTCACCATTGAAAACAATGGTACTTTCGTATGCTAATGAAAAGGTTAAATGCATTAAATGAGTTAAGATGATTTTAGATAACACAGTTTCTTCAGTTTCCTGAGTCATAACGCATTTAACACACAAATCCAGGTGGCTTCATCTGTATTGTAGGAGATATATTATTGCCCCTGAAGGAGTTTCCCAGATAGTAATACCCTGGCTATATGACATATTATGGGTGTTTTTAATGTTGTAAATGTAGATATCAGGGTTTTATATATATAACATACAGGATAAGTAGTTATAATCAAAGAACAAAGATTATAGAACATGACACTATGTCACGAACGCCGCCCGGAGCCTTTCCGGGAGCTCCGGGCAGCGTGTCCTCCTTCCTCAGCGGCACAGGCAAGATGGCGGCGCCCATAGCTGACACGTGGGTAGGGCGCCACCGGTGACGTCATCCAGCTGCGCCAGAGGCGTTCTGGTGCCAAATTCAAAGATAAAAAAGACGCTGAAGACCCGGGTTCGATGCCCGAACATAGCTCAATCTAGCATTGTGTTCCTGGGTGTTCCTGTTATCCGGATTGACCTGTTATTGACCTCCAGCCTGTTTCCTGACCCTGAATCTGTTCTGCCTGTTGTACCTTCTTGCCTGGACTTTGACCATTCTATTGGATTTAACCTTGAACTGTACTTTGCCTGGACTCTCTGGAAGGGGCTTCCTTGATCCCGACTACCCCCTTGTGGGTGCTGCTGGCCCCCACTGACATTATACTCGGGCCATGGATCCCGAGGAAGCTGCGCTGGATGTCGGACGAGCTCTTCGCAGGCTGACGTCCCGTATGGAGGCGTATGAATCCCAGCAAGTCAGAATTGGGCATGTACTTGATTCCATTATGTCCCGTTTGCCCTCTACTCCTGCTGTCGTGGAAATTCCTCTTGCTGTGGTTGTTTCTCCGCCAGCTGTGTTGTCGGCCTGTGAGCCACGAATTCCTCCTCCTCCTCGCTACAGTGGTGACCCTCAGGCCTGCTGGGGATTCGTGACTCAATGCCTGATTCAATTTGAGTTCCAACCTGCCCAATTCTCATGTGAGCGAGCGAAGGTGGGTTACGTTATGTCTCGTCTGGAGGGCAAGCTACTTGAATGGGCAACACCTCTCTGGGAGAGACAGTCACCACTGACTTTTGATGTGAATGAATTTCTACGGATGTTCAGAACCATCTTTGCCCCCTGGTTGGGTCACTGCTGCCTCCTCACGTTTGCTGCAAATCCATCAGGGTAATCTCAGTACCAGCGAGTATGCCATAGACTTTAGAACTCTCATGGCGGAGACCTCCTGGAACGATGAGGCATACAAGGCAGTTTTTTTATCAAGGGCTGTCCTCTCACCTGAAAGATGATCTACTTTCCAGAGATCTACCTGATTCCCTAGAGGATTTGATCGCTCTCGCTATCAAGGTGGAAACTTGCCTTAGAGAACTTCAGGCTGGTAAAGAGCGAGGCAAGAAGATTCTTCCAGTGCTGGCACCACGCTTTCAAAGCCCTGTGATTCCTCCTTCTTCTCTGCAACTGACCAATATCCCTTTGTAAGAACCCATGGAGCTCGGAAAGGCTCGACTTACTGAGCAAGAAAAACTAGGAGGCACCTCTCCAGACTATGTTTATACTGTGGTGGACAATTCCATTTGGCTGCCTCCTGCCCTGTCAAGCAGAAGAATACTCCTGCCACAAGTAAGGCTGGTGCTACTTTTGCTGGTGGCGTTGCTTCTATGCCTTTAGGAAACTCACATCAATTAAATGCTCCTTTACAGATTCTGTTGTCCTCCCAGGCAATACCAGTCTCAGCCTTCCCTGACTCCGGAGCTGCAGGAAAATTTATGGACTTAGCATTTGCTAAAAAGATTGGCATTTCTCTCTTTCCAGTGACTCCTCCCATAAGGGTCTTTGCCATCGATGATAGACCCCTCTCCACTGACACCATCACTCTGTCTACTGGAGAATTGTCTGTTCAGACTGGGATTCTACATCTGGAGAAACTTTCCTTCCTGATCATCCCATGTCCCTCCACTCCTGTCGTGCTGGGCTTACCGTGGTTATGTCTTCATAACCCATCCATCGACTGGTCCTCTGGTCAAATCTCCCGTTGGAGTCTGCACTGCCAAAGACATTGTTTAATCCCTCAGCCCCTCCAATGGGTTACAGTCTCTTCTACAAGTCTCTTATCTTTGCCCTCCGTCTACAGGGACTACTCCGATGTTTTCTGCAAAAAGTCAGCAGAATTCCTTCCCCCGTATCGGCAGTATGACTGCCCTGTTGACCTCCTTCCGGGAACCATGCCACCTCATGGGCGGACTTACCCTTTATCTCCTGCAGAGACTGCTGTCATGAAGGAGTATATCTCAGAGAACCTAACTATGTAACTATGTAACTATGTAACCTACAGCGAGGCTTTATCTGTCCTTCCACCTCTCCAGCTGGAGCTGGTTTCTTCTTCGTGGAAAAGAAGGACGGTGGACTCCGCCCCTGATCGGGGTCTTAATTAAATAACTGTCAAGAACAGATACCCCTTACCCCTTATTTCAGAACTTTTCGACCAGCTTAAAGGGGCCAAGATTTTCTCTGAATTGGATCTCCGCGGGGCTTACAACCTCATCGAGAGCCGAGAAGGCGATGAGTGGAAGACGGCTTTCAATACTCGTGATGGGCATTACGAGTACCTCGTGATGCCCTTCAGCCTCTGCAATGCCCCTGCCGTCTTTCAGGAGTTTGTTAACAATGTCTTTCGGGACAGACAACAAGTCTGTTGTCGTGTATCTGGATCAGCGCTAAAAAACAAGTTGGCGCTATAGAAATACATGTTAATAATAATAATAATAATGACATCCTCATCTTCTCTCAGGATTTGGAAACCCACCGCTCCCAAGTCAAAGAGGCTCTTTCTCGTCTTAGGGAGAATTCCCTTTTCACCAAACTGGAGAAGTGTATCTTCAAAGTTCCCAAGATCTCCTTCCTTGGCTACATCATCTCGTCTGAGGGCTTCGAGATGGAGCCTGCCAAGGTATCAGCTATCCATAAATGGCCACTTCCCCATAGTACCAAGGCAATCCAGAGGTTCATAGGCTTTGCGAATTATTACCGCCAATTCATTAAAGGCTTTTCCTCCCGCATTGCTCCTATCCTCTCCCTCATACGCAAAGGAGGGAAGCCCAATTGTTGGCCTCCTGTGGCCCTTGAAGCCTTCCAGTCCCTGAAAAATGCCTTCATTTCTGCCTCAGTTCTTCGTCACCCTGAACCACACCTACCCTTCTTCATTGAAGTCGACGCCTCTGATGTCTGGGCAGGAGCTATCCTTTCCCAGAGACATTCTGCAGATGGTAAGCTCCATCCTTATGCATACTTCTCCAAGAAGTTTTCCTCCGCTAAGCAGAATTACAACATTGGGAATCGTGAGCTCCTGGCTATCAAACTCGCCCTCGAGGAATGGCGTCATCTCTTGGAGGGTGCTCCTCACCCGGTCACAATTTATACTGACCATAAGAATTTGGAATTCATTCAATCTCTCAAGAGGCTAAATCCCCGTCAGGCAAGATGGTCTCTCTTCTTCTCTTGTTTCAATTTCGTCCTGACGTATCGTCCTGGGACCAAGAACCGGAAGGCAGACGCCCTGTCTCGCAGTTTCTCCCCAGAGGACCGCCTGCCTATAGAACAAGTTCCTGTCATCTCTCCATCTAGGATCATCACTGCTGTTCTACCCCAATTTCTGGAGCAAATCATGTCTTGCCAGTCTGCCGCTCCTCCTGAAACCCCCATTGGAATGGCATTTGTACCCCCTGAGTTACGCCTTCCCATCCTCCAGCAGACTCATAGCTCCAAACAAGCCGGCCACCCTGGTTTAGAAAAGACTCTTGAGCTCCTTCGTCACCTTGTTTGGTGGTTGACCATCCGCAAAGATGTCAGAGACTTTGTCGCAGCTTGTACCATGTGTGCTACCACTCTCGACCCTGCGGTCTTCTGCAACCACTACCAATATCCTCTCGTCCATGGACTCATTTGGGTATGGACTTCATAGTGGAGTTGCCGCCATCTTGTGGGAACACCGTCATTTGGGTGGTAATAGACCGTTTCAGTAAGATGACACACTTTATTCCCTTGAAGAAACTCCCCTCAGCTGTGAAACTGTCTCATCTCTTCATACAGCATATCTTCCGTCTGCACGGCTTCCCAGAGGAATTTGTCTCTGACAGAGGTTCTCAGTTTGTCTCCAGATTTTGGCGCTCCCTGTGCAAGTCTCTGGGAGTCTCTCTCCAGTTTTCCTCTGCCTATCACCCTCAGACTAATGGGGCAGCGGAGCCTGTGAACCAAGCTCTTGAACAGTTCCTTAGAAACCATGTTTCCCTCTGCCAAGACGACTGGTCCGATCTCCTCCCGTGGGCGGAATTCGCTCACAACAATGCCAGTCACTCTTCCACTGGAAGATCTCCTTTCCTCTCCCCTAAGTTGGGTCCCAAATTCGTGGGTCCCTTCTCCATCTCCGAGGTCATCAATCCAGTGGCTGTCCATCTGCAACTACCTCCTGAGATGCAGATTCCCAATGTGTTTCACGTTTCCCTGTTGAAGCCAGTTGTCTCGCTTTTGTTCTGGTCGGTCCTCTCCTCCTGCCGTCTTCGTTCACGGCCAGCAAGAATATGAGGTTGACAGGATCTTGGATTCTAGGCTCTCCAGGGGGTATCTCCAGTACCTCATCCTCATCCGGGCCTAACCAGGCCCGGCACTGTACCTGGATGGGAGACCGCCTGGGAATACCAGGTGTCGTAGGCCAGGCACTTAACACTTTTATTTAGCTAGTACAATGCGACGATATCGTGGCATTCACTATAGTATTGTATTTCTTGCCTTAACCCCGCCCCCCTGTGATGC
>CM044437.1:149677910-149696901 GCA_024363595.1 Xenopus borealis
ACCACCCCTTTAACAGTTCTAGGAGGTCCCACATAGGCTAAGACAGCAATTCAGCAGGTTTAAGGGGCAAAGGGTTGAATTCAAAGAGACAGTGTATTGATTTTCAAATTTTAAAATTTTGATCACTTTTTTTCAATTTGAATCGAATTTTGGCCTATTTGATGTTTGAAGTAGCCAAAAATTACTTTTAATTAGAATTTTCACTTTGACCCTTCATGGCAGATTTACTAATGTTCCAATTTTGAAGTAGATAAAACTTCGAAATCCGACCATCAAATATTTAAGGGGGTGTAATTTGTTAAAAAATGGGCATATTTGATCGAATGAAAAATCGTTCAAATTGTTCCACACGATCAAACAATTCGAAAAATTTTCACCAAAATCCTTCGATTTCTCAGAAATTTCAGGACAAGTTCTGTGAGGTCCCCCATAGTCTAAAATTGCAATTTGGCAGTTTTAGGCAGCCAAATAGTCGAAGTTGCAGGATTTTTTTAAAGGGCCAGTACTTCAAAATGTTAAAATTCAATTTTTTTCAATTTGAATCGAATTTTGGGCTATTCGATAGTCAAAGTAGCCCAAAATTACTTTGAGAAGGTAGGAGTTTTTTTTAGTCATAGTCCATTATCTCTATTTGAGGGTAAACTATACCTCCTCTTTTCAGCATTATTTAAATGAGTAGGGCTTGTGCTGAGCATAATTTTTGCCTACTGTTTTAGTTATGGTGGTGTGTGTATGGAAACCTTCCCTACAGTATACTGTATAAGTTGGACCTAGAAGAAATTCCAGAAGGCAAGAAAAGTAAATTAGCTATTGATGACCTCAGTTAAAGCAGATACTTCAAACCTTTCCACTTCATTCATGTATCTTTTGTTCGTTTTGTCTCAAAAATGAATTAATCCAACCAAAAAGTCACCAACACACCACCAAAAATGAAAGTCCTATAAATGACTGGGAATGTAATGTATTCTAAAATGTTTATATTATATATAATATGCTGTACATATTATATATAATATAATGACAATAGAAAACAATCAGGAAATCCTACTTTTTGATATATCTTATGAGGACCTCTGAGGATCTTATTTGCAATTGGTCAGGATAGGAAAACACATCGCTGTCTTCATATCTTAAGCCTGGATTTAACTCTACTCAATTAAACCTGTGTTAACATCAACTCCTTTGACAATGCATTTAATTCTCCTGCAGAACTTACAATACTCCTGACTCCTATTTGCAGTTTTGTCTGTAAATTATCCTTCATCTCTGTACTTCCTGACATTCCTGTAATTGTTATAATGTAATTTGGATGTCCGATAGTCCAGTGTTTACATGCTTTCTCTCTTTTTCCGGCATGACAGAGGTAAATTCAATCAGGCTGTTTCTGTGCACTTGTTTCTTCTGTAAATATGGTAATTGCTTGGTTTAGCTGCTGAGAACATTTTATTCTTTCTCCATTGATGCACTTGCTTTCAACCTTCTATATGATTTAAGATTGTCCTCCGAATATTTTTTTTTCAATTTACAGGTCCTGTGTAATCTTTGGTTTTCACGTATATTTGATTGTAGTTTTACAACATAACACTACTATACACCATGGTAAACAGGTAATATTTTATTTTATTTTCTGTAAATATACCGACATGATTTTACACTTAGAGGCCTATTTATCAAAGGTTACATTTTAGTAGTTTTAGAGGTTTTTGAAACCAAGACTAAAACTCACAAACTCATAAACTACGACTGTCATGAGATTTATTAAAAAAAATCTTAATAAAAAAGTATAAATGGAAAATTAGGCTGAATGGTTTACTAGAAATATGAATACCTTGAAAATCTTAAAAAATCTACACAATTCCTTGTAAGAAAATCTCAAAAACCTTTAAAAGTCTGAATCAATTTAAAATGGGGCTAGCCATTTTGTCAATTTCCCAGCTGCCCCTGGTCATATGACTTGTGCCAGCACTTTAGGAGGGAACTGCTTTTTGGCAGTTGTTTTTCCTTCTCAATGTAACTGAATAGTACGCAGTGGGACATGGGTTTTACTATTGAGTGCTGTTCTCTACCAGCCAGCTGTTATCTTGTGTTAGGGAGCTGTTATCTGGTTTCCTTCTCATTGTTCTGTTGTTAGGCTGCTGCGTGGGGGAAAGGGAGGGGGTGATATCACTCCAACTTGCAGTACAGCAGTAAAGAGTGATTGAAGTTTATCAGAGTGCAAGTCACATGACTTGGGGCAGCTGGGAAATTGACAAAATGTCTAGCTCCATGTCAAATTTCAAAATGAAATATAAAAAAATCTGTTTGCTCTTTTGAGAAATGGATTTCAGTGCAGAATTCTTCTGGAACAGCACTATTAACTGATGCATCCATGACAGGATCCCTTTAACAACTTTTACCTGGCAAAGGCTTGTATGTGTTTTTCGTGGTTTTTACACTTGGGGTAAATTTAGTAAAATATGGTTGTTTTTTCAAACAAAATTTTCAAGATGTATTAAAGCCTGATGCAGCAAAAAGCCCAAATCCAAAAATCACAATCTCAGAGTTGCTAAGATTGTGTATAAGTCAAAGGCAGAGGTCCCTATCCTATTTTGAACTTTCTGTGGTTTGTGCTGGAATTAGCCTGAAAATCCAACTATTTTGAACAAAAATTTTGAACAAAAATTCCAAAATTCAGGTTTATCATAAAAAAGCCAGAAAAAATCCAGTAATCAGGGGAAAAAAATAAGGTAAAATCAGGTATGGAAGCTTTGCCACAGATTTTTTATTTAAATAATGGGATGATTATGGATTTTAGTAAACAACACTCTTAATAAGTCTCTTACTTTTAGAGCTTTTAAAAAAATTGTAAAAACCACAAATTCTTATATATTAATATATAAAAAGGAAACTCAATTGTTAGTAAATGGGCCCTTTAGAGGATGTTAGTGGATACCAAGACCAAGGGGCAAACTTACTAAATTTGTGTGAATGATTCGAAATTCGATCAAATTGAAAATTTTCGATTTCTCGAATTTTTGAACATGCAAATTAGCCCACTTCGACCATCAAATTTGCAAAATTCAATCGTATTGAATAGATCGTATAAACATCTATTCGACTGTTCCACCATTCGATGGTCGAAGTACTTCCCATTTAAATTTTTATTCGATGGCCTACTTCGCCAGATTAAAGCTATTGAATTGTAACAGAAGCCTATGGGAAGCACCCATAGGCTTTTTTTTTTAAGTTTTATGTTCGAAAAAACTCCAATTTGATTGCAGGTATGAGAGGTTTTTACACTTAGGGGCTGATTTACTAAGGGTTGACGTAAATCGAAGGAATTTTCAAAGTAAAAAAAAATCAAAATTTGATGTAATATTTTGGATGCTTCAACCATCAAATTGCTTGCTACGACTTCATCTTCGATTTGAAGTAAAAATCATTCGAAAATTCGACCATACTGACTCTTTAAAAAAACTTTGAATTAATTACTTCGCCAAATTAAACCTGCCGGAGTCCTTTGTTAGCCTATGGGGAACCTCTAGAGCAAAGTAAAATTTTTGATCTTATGCAAAAATCGCTTGAATTGATCAATTCGGACGATTAAATCATTTGATCGAACGATTTTACTTCAAACACAAGTATTTCAATTCGATTGAGTCAAATTTCAAAGTATTTTCCACTTCGAAATTCGAGCCTTAGTAAATAAGCCCCTTCATATAGAATTGTGTAATATAGGCATGGGACCTATTAACTAGGACCTTGGTATTTCTGAGAAATGGATCCTTCTGTCAATTGGATTTTCATATCTTATGTCTACTAGAAAATCTTGTAAGTGTTAAAAATAAACCCAATATGCTGGTTTTGCTTCCAATAATGATTAATGATATCTAGTTGGGATCAATTACAAGATATTGTTTTATTATTACAGAGAATCATTTTTAAAAATTTGGATAAATGAAGTCTATGGGAGATGGCCTTTCCATAATTCAGAGCTTTATGGACAATGGGTTTCCAGATAATGGATCCCATGCCTGTACATCAAACATATACATGCTGGTATATTTATTATCAAGTCTGATTTAAAAAGTGGTATGAAAAGTTTATCTGTCTTGTAATTTATTAAGATAACTAGATCTGAAATACTGTACAGGTATGGGATCAGTCACCCAAAACCTATTATCCAGATACCAGATCCCATACCTGTAATTCAAATTAAAAAAACAAATTCCCTTCCTTTTGGGTTCAGTTAATGTTTAAAAGATTATTTTGTAGATTTAAAGGGGTGGTTCACCTTAGTGTTAACTTTTAGTATATTGTAGAAGGGACAATTCTAAGAAACTTTTCAATTGGTCTTCATTATTTATTTATCATAAATTTTTAATTATTTGCAATTTTCTTCTGTTTCTTTGCAGCTTTCAAATGGGGGTCGCTGACACCATATAAAAACAAATGCTCTTTAAGGCTACACATGTATTGTTATTGCTACTCTTTATTACTTATCATTCTATTCAGTCCCTCTCCTATTCATATTCCATTCTCTTATTCAAATCAATGCAGGGTTGCTAGGGTAATTTGAACCCTAGAAACAAAGTTGCTGACACTGCAAACTAGAGAGCTGCTGAATAAAAAGCTAAATAACTATAAAACTACAAATAATAAAAATGAAAACCAATTGCAAATTGTCTCAGAATATCACTCTCTACATCATACTAAAAGTTAATTCAAAGGTAAACAACCCCTTTAAGGAAAGAGATCCAATTAAATATCCAGAAAGCCCCCAAGTCCCAAACATTCTGGTCCCATACCTGTTTTTGTATTTCCAGTAACTCTGAATTGGTGTGTGGATAAAATTTTATTTCCAAACATTTCAATACAGAATACTTTTGTATTAAGCCAAAAATAGGAAAACCAGAATGCAATTTACCAATGCAAGCTGAAATAACCACTCGGTTCGGTTTCATGTTTTGCTGGGGTCAGTATGGGACAAATTTATTAAGGTTTGATTTGTAAATTCGAATTTGGTCAAAACTCACAAATTTGAGCTGTGAATAATCCAAACTTGAATTCAATATTTATCATACAGTACATTGACCCTGGGAACAACTCAAATTTGACTATTTGCCAGGTTCATGTAGAAGTCACTGGCAGAAGTCAAGTGACCTATTTGAAGATGTTACTAGCCTTCCTGACATAATTTTTTTTTTTCAGGGAAAACCTTGATTCGAGTTTAGTTAAGTTTTTGCGTTGGTGATATTCGTTCAAGTTTTTGCTTAAGTAATATACTATTTGAGTTTCAAGGTCATTCGAGTTCATTTGAAGTAAAAAAAAAACTCTAACATTCGAAATTTGATAAATCAGCCCCAAAAGTAAAGGGCAGATTTACTAAATTCACATTAATTCACATGAAGGATTCGAATATTTGATCAGATTTTCAAAAGGATTTGAATTCGATTTTCGAATATGCAAATTAGGCAAATTCGACCTAATTTGACCATCGAATATTCAAATTCGAATGATTCGAATATTCGAATTCGAATGATTCGAATATTCAAATTTAATTTTATTCAAATATTCTAAAATTCGAAGGTCGAATACATCCCCTTTAAATTTAAATTCGATCACATACTTCACCAGATTAAACCTACCGAAATGGGGATCATTCCCTAAGATCGAATAAGAAAAATTAAATCGATCGTTTAAAAATCGTTGGAAAATTCGACTTTGCATCTTGACTGGATTCAGTAAAGCACAAATAATAAAATTTTGAAATAAGCATTAGTGATGGGAGAATCTGTGGTATTTCGCTTTGCTGAATAATTTGTGAATTTAGTGAATAATTTTGATGCAAACGCGCATTTGTGTTTTGACCCACAGCTTTACTTTTTGATGCACAATGCAATTTGCTGAAACCCATCTTCTATGGGTGTTTTGTTTGTGTCACCTTTTTTCAGCTTTGAGGCTACCAATTAAACGTTTTCCCTTACTTTCCAGCTTTGTAGACTGTGATAAGTTAATATGGCATGTTTTGCTTTGTGTCAAACTTCGCTGATTGCATTCTATACAATACAATAACATAGTTAATACAGAAATGTACAGGTTAACCACCTTTATGAGCTAGATGGTAGCTATTTTTAGGGAAAGTCCCCCGTGGGTGGAGGAAGGGAAGTAATAAAGAGGAAGTTAAAGGTAGAATTTAGAGATGTGTCATGGGAAAGAAAGGGTGCATCAGATGCTCTGGTAGTTGAGTAATTCCCTGAATTAAAGAGTGACTGAGGTAGTAAGTCTGGGACTAGTATGGGCAGCTGTGGCCCCTACAAGGAGTGAGTGGGCACAGTTTGCCTAGTGGGATACCCACCAGTCAGGGTGGAAGTGGCTAGGTTGGCAGAGAGTGCTGGTTAGGACCCAAAGAGGAATGCCTGAGACAGTGAGCCCCTCTGACAGTGTGCAGTCTAAAGGGAGGGAAAGTGCTGAAAGACCAGGGAATTGAGTCCTACTGGTGAACTACTGATGACTGTATGCCTGCTGTGTCTCCTTCCAGGTGATCCCCCTATCTCAACGGACAGTGGTCCATTCAGGTAACACAAGGTTTGATACCTTTTAGCAGGATACCACCTTTACCCTGTGGTGGGGGGTGATCCCTGTGAGAGAAAAGGGCTCCCATTTTGCCAGTTCCTTAAAAATATCTGAGGTTTGTTACATTAGCTCTGGTTGACTTGTAAAAAGTTGAAATGGTTAATTGTTTAAGTATAATGGTATGATAAAATGTTGACAGCGACTGGGCAAGGAAAAGGTAACCGAGCTGGCCAGCCCCAAGTGGGAAGTACCTGCTGGAGAAACCTGCCGAAGAGGATAGTAGCCCAGAGGACTGTGAAGTGAAGCCGGTTGAGGTACCGGTGGAGTACCAACCAATGTGGAACTAGAAGGGCCAGGGCAGGAGTTGTGTGTGGCTATTGAAGCTGGTGCTCCGGCTAGTGAGCAGTGGGGGGGGCGATCCCCCTGCCTATCCTATCTCCACAGAGTTAGAGGAGTCAGAGTGGGATGAATTGTGGGCTGCAACCCCATTGGCATCCTGGTATTGCCCACTGAAGATGAGATGAACTTCTGGGTGCTACTGGCAAAGGTGGAGGCCGAAAAATACCATGCTCCCTCTAAGGTGCAGAAAGTTATTAATTGGCGCGTGTTCAAAAAGTATCTTATGTGGCTTATGCTCTTGCATGTGTCTTTGATGAGGTGGAGAACCTCCTGGAGGACTGGGTCAAGCGGGACATTTTATTAAGTCAGGAATTAGTTTCAAGCATGATGAACAGCCTCTCCAAGGAAAAGCAAGAGTGGACACAGCAGAAGTTGGAAGAGCTGCCTCCTCAGTGGTGGTGGGGTCGCACCATAAAAAATATACCATTAAGAGCATTGGCAAAAGGGCCCCCTATCTTTTCCTAAGCAAGGAAGTGGCCTTGCCTGGTGGCCAGAAGATGGAGAAGCCCCACCCAAATTATTATCTTTCATTTGTGGACAAAAAGATGTGGTTCCACTGGATGATTTAATTTTGGCTTTGGGTTATGTTGGCCGTAAAAGTGCCTGATTGAAAATTGCCATGTTGGCAGAGTGGACTTGTGGCATCCCTTTAAGAAGCCCTACTGAGAAGTAGCAATGGAGGCTGAAAATGTTTATTAATGTAACTTGAATAATTACTTTGAAAAAAAATTGCAATGTTAACTGTGATTTTCTTATTTGAGAAAGTTTTATATATATCGTAATGGTCCATTCTTTTATTGCACAGTAAAAAGTTACTATTTTTTTTAAGAATCATGCATGTGTTATGTACTTTCTGATATGGGTTCTTAGAGATAGTTAGAGATAGTTCAGGCAAGAGGCCCCTAAGAGAGGGTTAATAGAAATGGGTAAATTATAGGATGTTATACTATATATTATATAGTATTTTTTTGTGAGCCAGAAGGCCACTCAGAAGCAGATGTACAGGTTCAAAGAATGTGGTATAGCCAGACAAGAGGACATGTCTGATTTTCAAAAGGGAGACAAAGACAGTTAGCCCTAGCAAGGGCTACTGGGTGGTGAACAGGCAAGCAGAAGTGAGAAAACCATAAATCTATATCCAAAGCTTCCACTTACAGTATACTGATACGTGTGTGAGTTTTTGCCGCCTTGAATTTCACTAAGTAGAATTTATTTGCCCATCACTAACAAGCATATGTATGCAGAGGAGCATGTTCTGATAAAATATTTTTGTGGATAGCAGTTAAATACAAAAATATAGACAATGTTGTGCTTGTGTTCCTATGATTTTTTCTTGTGAATCCAACAATGACATAAAATATTATCTTTCCTACACAAAAGGTCACAACATTCTCTGATCAAATCAAAGTAAAAAATTTTAATTTCCCTTTCATCCTGCAGTTTACCAAAATGAATGCATTTGCACTCTAAATACTGATGTGAACAATTATAAGTGTGGTTGTAAGTGCTTGAAACATGCATTTCAGTCTATGATTATTTGTGAATAATGGTGGGTCCTGTCAGAACACAAATGAACTTTTTATAAATATATATGCTACAATACAGTCTTGCATTAAAATGGAACCAAAGCCACAAAACAAATTTTACTTTCAACCTTTGGCAGATGATATTTCACACTGTGGGAGATTAAAGGCCGTTCCATTACTTCACTGTGTCACCCTGTTCTAACAGCACTATAATTCTATCTGGTCAAAAAGATCTTTAATTTGAAAATGAGTGCAGAATACTAATTGTGTGGATTCTGTGGATATCTGCAAGACGTAATAAGCCAGTGAATATTTTGTTAGCTGCATATTTTTACATAACAAGTGATGGGGCTTCTTAACTGTGAAAAGCTTTTCAGTTGCTAAAGACTTGGGTTGTGTTAAGATCTGAGCTTTAGTTAACCATTTTGTCCCTGATAGTAATAAGCTGGTGGGGAAACATGATCTTGAAATCTTAATTGTTTCATGATTTTGCGATAAACTAAATTCCTCAAAAATGCTAATTGGATCCCATTAATTGTTTAAAAAACTAGATTTTAGAATGAGATATTTATTTGAAGTAAATCTGAAAGGTTAAAGTGATGCGACCAGTGCACTGTCCTTATTTTCATTTTATGAAGTGAGAGATAAATATGAGATTTGGCATCAGCTCCACTCTCTAAAATTCCTCCTCAATTTAAAAACAATTACCATTGAAACTTGCATTTTTAATTACCCTTTGAATTAAATATGCATTTGGAAATATGGATGACACATTTATTATTATTTTCTTGATGCTTTCTATACCTTTTTGAAGTGTGTTACTACAGGAATGGGATTCATTATCAGGAAACCTATTATCCAGAAAGCTACAAATTACAGAAAGGTAAACTCTCCTAGACTTAATCCAAGTTTTTAAAAATGATTTCCTTTATTCCTATATGTCTTTATTATAATAAGTTTTCCTTTAGCTTCCTATGTTACTAGTTTTACTTTGTAAAGCAGAGTTTTTTCCTCATTTTCATTTTATGAAGTGGGACAGTTTTTTTCTTTATTTTAATTTTATGAGAGATAACTATGAGATTTTGCAATATTGCAATTGTGACATCACTTATGTGTTTATAGAAATAGTGGACATATGCAGTTATAGCTCATTAGCCAGAAAATCTGGTATATAATAGCCCTCACGAGATGACATGATAGAATAGTGTACCCAAGCAAAACTGTATACAAACATAACTACAATTATGGGATCCATGATCTGGAAACCTGATAACTTCCTGATACGCTAGAAGAGCCGAATTTCCAATTTGAAAAATGGAAATTCGGCTTTTAAAAAGTAGGAGGAGCTGCATATTTGCTGGTGGGGCGCTACCACCTGAGGCAAGTTTCTCAACTCACCTCATTGGCGGAGCGCCGCTGTTCATGCTTGCATAAACCTCAAGTAGACAAGTGAAAAATATCCAAATTATGGAAAGATCCATTATCCAGGAATCCCCAGGTCCAAACCACTCTGAATAACAGGTCCATGTTTGTACAAAGTCCAAACAGCAGAAATCTACCTGGCTGAGTAGTCTGGTGTTTCAGTTAACATGCTCTAGGATTGCTAGTCATGCTTACTTAGGATAGTGTTAATACACATTAATACTAATGTATTCATTTGTGTCCACAATTTGGGAAAAGCACTGCAAACATTCTATCTAAAAATCTCCCTTTTTTCATATACCAGTTTTTCAAGCATGATTTTTTTGAGATTTATCAATCAAAAAGATAAAATAAATAATGTTATATCCAAAACGCATTTCTACAGAAATTGAAAATGTATGGAGCAAGGCAATTTTAGTTTACAACTAATTTTTGTAACTATGCTAGAAGTTAAGAAAAAACTTTTTTATTTTTGCAAGATAAAATTTTGGGAGAACCTGAACTCAAAAATGTAAACTGCCTTCTATTACCACTACTTTTTGATGCATGACATTGTCCCTTCTTGGTTATGTACTTTGGTATACCTCTTTTATGCTTTATGTCTAGGGATGGGCGAATTTATTCACCAGCCACAAATTTGCGAAAATTCGCCTCACAAAAACAAAAACGCGACACGCAATGAAAATTACGCGAATGTGACGCGCGTCGTTTCGCAAATTTTTTGCCAATTTTTTAATTTCACTAGTAATTCGCAAATTTTTCAGCAAAGCGAATCTGCATAGATCCGCCCATCACTATTTATGTAAGATGCTGGCATAAACTTTTAGGTATGGGAGTTTTTTTTAAATAACTTTCATCCTGTCTCTTTCAAGCTAATTTCAGGATCTTGACCTTGCCATATTTAGTAACACATCAGCCCTACCTATCCTCTGATATTGCTTATTTTTATTTACCCTTTGAATTAATGTAATTTACTAATGGGATCTGACCTATATCAATTCGCCAAAAATTAACAAAATGGCAAAAAAGTCACCAAAATGCATTGAAAACAATGGGCGTCAAACATTGCAACAATTTTTCAAACTGTGCAACATTTTTTAAACCACACAACAATTTTTTTACTATCCATTATAGTCTATAAGTGTTTTTTCTCAGTGAAATAAGGAAACTATTTTGTTCATCCATAATCTAATTGAAATATGGAAGGACACACTAATATTTATTTCCCTGATGCTTTGGTTTCTGTACCTTTTAGAAGCATGTTACTATTCAGTTTCAGCTTTGCATAAGTTTCAATGGTTTACCGTCTGATTGAATACAGTCTTTATTTTAATAACTTTTCCTTTGCTTTCCTGTGTTTCTACTTTTAATTAGTTAAAAAACTCAAATTAATCTCAGGGTTTCATTAAAACCAAATAGACAAACTCCTATCCATGAACTCATATATTAATAATTCTTCTTGAAAAAGTCAGGGTAATAAAAGTTGCGACAAAATCAATCAAGAGTCAATTTGAATCAAATGATTGAACTCAGCTTTGAAAACTCAACTTTATTGAATAGTCACTGCAACAATTCAACTTTATCAGATTATTGGATGAAAACCCAGACTTTATCAAATTATCCAGGGCAAATAATGATGTCAAAAAACAACTTCGGGGGCTTCTACATGAAGTCAATAGTGTTTTTTTTTGTAAACTCAAATTTTTTTAAATGTATTAAAGCCTGATTCAGCTGAAAGTCTAAATCTGAAAATTTTAGACCTGCCAAGGTTGTGTATAAGTCAATGGCAGAGATCCCCATCCTACAGATGAAGCCACTTTGGTTTGTGTGCTTGATAGTGATGGGCGTATCTACCCAGTTTCACTTTGCCAAAACATTTGCGAAATTCGCGAATTGGTGTTGCGTCAAAAATGGCACTGTCGTTTCGCAAATTTATTTGCCAGCTGCGAATCGCGGGACTTCGCAGCGAATTCGCCCCTGTCGAATAAATTCACCCATCACTAGTGCTTGACACAGAATAACTAAACCCAGATATCCCACTTCCATTTAACACAGAAAATTGTGTCACAGCATCCCATCCAATTAATGAGTTCACCATTGAAAACAATGGTGCTTTGGTATGCTAATGAAAAGGTTAAATGCATTAAATGAGTTAAGATAACTTTTAGATAACACAGTTTCTTCAATTAGTCCAGAGTCATGATGCATTTAACACACAAATCCAAGTGGCTTCATCTGTATATTGAAGTTTCTGTGGCCTGCACTAGAATTAGGCAAAAATCCAAAATTATCAAATTGAGCAATATTGGAAAAACTAGTACAATTCGTTTTTCGACTCAATTATATGGAATTTTTACCCAAACAGATTAAATCAAGTTTTTTTTAAAATAAGTAATAAGGTAAAATCGGAGTTTAGTTGTGGTTTGTTATTTAAATAATTAGATACATTTGGATTTTAGTAAATAACACTTTAAATTTTTTTAAAAAATTTAAAATTTTGCTCAAAAAAAGTGTTTTCCTCTTTAAAAACTTGCTGCACAGTGTATTCACTTGCCACTCATGAAAAGAAGCATTTAATGAATGTACTAGAGTATACGAATTAAGACACCTCTGTACAAATCTATATGAATGCTAGTGAGAAACTGTGAAACAAACCCTCTGATTTTCTCACCAGGTTCCCTTCACTAACAGATGTGTAGTAAAGATTTATTACATATTTGAGTGCAAACTTCATATTAGGTAGTATTCACAGAAAATGCCTATATTTACATATATTAATGGAATGGAGACTCCTAGGAATAATACAAGTCATTATAATGCATATATTAATGAAGTGTATATAAGTTCTCTGTTTCTCTTATAGGATAAAATCATAACAACAATGAAACATGCTGAATAGTAACACACATTCGTATGCATACTGTAAGCAAAGAAAAGCTGCTGGGAGTAGCAAAAGGAGTTGTTATGCATATATTAATTAAACGAAGGCTGATGGATTAAGTAGAAGGGGTTGTTATGAATATATTAATCAAATGAAAGCTATTACCACTACTAGTTTGTCATAATAAAACAATAGGTTAAGGCCACTGCACAATTTATAATATTGTGGATTTTGCAATCAACTCAAGGCTGCTAAGTCAAGTTCTTTTTTAAGGGCCAAAGTGTACGGTGTATATTATATAGCCAGCAGGTTATTAACCATTTTGTAATAAATAATCTATTATAGCTGATAAACCAAAATTCTAAATATGATTATAAACCACACAATTGCATTTGTAACACTTTGTTATTGCAGTACTGTACTTTGTGCTACCATTGGACAGAGAGCGCTACCTTTTCCTTAGACACAGTCACTGGTAGTCTATAACTCCCTGCAACCCCCAGTAGACCAGTAGAGCATATGTTACACAGGAAAGTTTATATTTATTTATCCACACACTCACACATATTTTGTATTTGTATGTGGTTCTTACAACACTTGACATGGGCAGTCCCAGAAAGATGAAACTCCTCCCCCTTCCTTAAGATAACATACCAGACCAGATGAGTTATTTTGGGTGAAAAGGGCAGCAGTTTGGTTAACAAATTTACATAAATAACATTTGATAATATTTATTTTATAATATATTTAAACATTAATTTTTTTGTAACCTCTGATATCTGTTGAAGGCTGCAAACAATTGTAACCAAGAGTGAGGGGCCTGTCTGTTGTCCCACCTAGGCGTGGCTTTCCTCTGTAACTCTTGCTCCTTCATTCCCCAATTTCATCCCAGGTCTAACCTCTGTTATGCCTGCACTTGATACCACTTTACACTGGCTCCCCCTCCTTTCTCCTTTATCCCCTTGGGGCAGATTCATTAAAGGGAAAAGTGACTAACGCTAGCGAAATGTAATTTCATGATGTCATTTCATTACTTCGCGATTTACTAATGAGTGCTGGTGCAGATATATGCTAGCGTTGCTTCGCACTCCTCCGGAGAATTTTCGCTCTGGCGAATGGACGTAATTCACTAAGATGCAGATTTTACTGAAAGTTGCCTCTTTCGCCAGACTTGCCTTCACCAGCTCTGACCTGGCGAAGTGCATTGGAGTGCATAGAACATCCTCAATCTTTCGTTACTTACATCATAATTTTTGAATGTAATATCTTCTAAGTACAAAAAACACTGGTGGCTTTTAAATTTTTCAGGCTGAAAAAGGCATTAATTTTTTTTTCGGTTACATGGTTTCCCCCATACATTTACCATATGGCGCATTATTTAACTGTGGGCTTATGTATAGGGAAATAAAACAACTCAATTGACTTTATTAAGGTTCCATTGGCATGTCTCAGTGTAAATGTAATATATTAGATGCACCACGTAACATAAATAGCTCCATTCCACTTTAAGTTGCCTGCTGTTTGCAAATTAGGCTGAGCGAAGATGAGCTAGAGAAAATTCACCAGCGTACAGGACGCACTTTAGTGAATTAGCGTTGTCTGAGCAAATGTTCGCCTGGCAAGTGTTGCAAACACTGCAAAGCTGTCTCTGACAAATTTGCACTCTTTAATGAATTTGCCCCTTTGCCTCCCATTCTCACAGCACCCGACAAACTACAACATCCATAATCCCAAACACACTCGTCAGGTTCCCTACTTCCAAGTCCTCTCATGGCCCCATCAGTCCCAGTCCCTGGCTCACTACGCAATAGTTTAACTATTTAATTTCTGGATCATACACCAGTCTCTCCAGTTACACCAGTTACATCAAGATGATATACAACAATCAGTGAGTAAATAGCTCACAGGTAAACTCTCTTGATGGTATTTGCAGGATATTATAACTAGAGGACAATGCTCACTCAGAAATGTCCAGTTCACAAATACCCTCTCTTATGAACTTCTATAGGACATCTGCACTGGCTGGTGATAGCCATTGTTTCTTTATTAGAGCATTGGGCTTCTTAATTAATTACCTTGAGCCAAACTAAAAATCTATTCTAACATTAGCTACTTTTAGCATCCTAAATACCATCTATCCCCTCAAGCAAATGGGATCCAAAGAGACCAAACCAGAATTTCCTTATAAAGAGTAAAGAATCCTGACACCTCTGGCCAATACCAGGGCAGCACCCAACTGTGAAGAACCCCAGGCCTACTTGTATACATATCCAAATGTTTAGTCCTCTTTATGACTACCTGACATACCTTGTGTAGTGAAGGGGACCAAATAAAAGAACTCTATGGGGTGGGCTATTGCTTCTCATACCGAGTTGCACAGAGGGGCCTACATTCTGTACATAATTGTACTAGGGAGCATTGTTTGCTCTTCCTTTTGAGATTTGAAGATGGCCGCCACCCTCTAGAAAATGACTTTTGGGAAATCAGTAGTAAGAGACAGGGCATAACATCATGCCCCCACCCTCTAGGACAGTGATCCCCAACCAGTAGCTCGTGAGCAACATGTTGCTCTCCAAACCTTTGGATGTTGCTCCCAATGGCCTCAAAGCAGGTGCTTATTTTTAAATTCAAGGCTTGGAGGAAAGTTTTGGTTGTATAAAAACCAGGAACACTGCCAAACAGAGCCTCAATGTAGTTTGACAACCCAAATATGGGCTACCAAATGGCCAATTACAGGACTTATTTGGCACCCCAAGAAAATTTTTCATGCTAGTGTTGCTCCCCAACTCCTTTTACTTCTGAATGTTGCTCACTCATTCAAAAGGTTGGGGGTCTCTGCTCTAGGATGTAACCTATCAACTACACCACCCTGATTCTTACCAGGCCCCTCAAACCCTGATCTCCTCCCGATCTACAGGGTCTGCTCCCATTATATTTACACAAATGGTAACAGACATTAAAAAAAATGTTTTTACTGTTGATATAACAGTGTACCCAGAGGTGATGCACATTAATGTTGTGAATTACTGTCAGTGAATGATCACAATGGCGTATTCTTCAATTAAAAATAACATTACAAGATTTCTTGCTGTTTGACAATGCTGCTAAAATTACATCTGATTCATCTGTATAGACCAAAATTCTAATTTTCACTAAGCTATCGAATTTACACATTTTATCTGATATGCTAGGTTTATATATAATTGTATTTCCAGGTTCTTGTTTTGACAAACTGAGAAGGTTTTAGAGTTGCAATCAAGGTTTACACTGTGGTACATTTTTAATGAAATATTTAAAGCTATTCAGGTTGTTATAGATATCGTACTAATAGTTTATGCAGAGTTTCAGTCCTTTCTCCTGACTGAAAATGGAATCTGCTATTGGAATCTAAACTTCTTATGCAGAAGGAAAATTAAATTTTTTTTAACAAAAGTAAATTTTGATGAAATTAATAAAATAATGCAATTAACACATACATGTTAAACAATAAAGAAATAGGGAGTAATTAATGTAAGAAATTTTGAACCCCTCACCAACTTTACCTGCAGGTCCCAGGCTTCCGTCATCCTAACCTGAGGACACCTCCTCTACTGCACCAGCACTAGATGTTAAATCAGGGTAGGGGGCGGAATGTGGGGCTTGGGATAAAGGTCATCATGGGTTCTTTTAGGGACCCCTTTGACTCTGTGGCCTTTGTGGTCTGTTCTCCTCTAGTTACACTAATGTTTGGAGGCCTTCAAGAGGTCCTAAAATAAATATGTGATATGTAGAATTAGTAGAGAGCAGGTATTGAATACACAAAGCAAGGAGGTCTCAATATAACCTATTGGGTAATGAAGTGCAACTGCTGGTACAAGATGACCACAAAGGAAGGTTTAGGCATCTTTATTTGTATATGAGCACCTTTGTTCTTCATACATTTGTGCTCTGCTTTAATACATGGACCAATAAAGTATCACAATCAGTTCAAGTACAGACCAGTCTTTATTGCAGCTCTTAACCTGACTTGAGAATCTTTTCTGAAACCCCAGTTATAAATGTGCTCACCAATTAAAACTGTAGATGAACACACCTCTGCTTTTTAGCTGATACTGCAAAGCACAAGAGACCTCCTCTTTTGGTATTTTTTAGAGTATTTTTTTGCTTAAAGGAACAGCAAAAAAATTAAAGTATTTTAAAGTAACGAAAATATTAAGGACTGTTGCCCTGCACAAGTAAAACTGATGTGTTTGCTTCAGAAACACTGCTATAGTTCATTTAAGTTGCTGTGTAGCAATGGTGTAAATTGAAAAAAGGCTATATGGCACATGTTAAATAGTGGACAATAGTTAACATTATGTTCTACAGAGCTTATCTGCTGTGTAACCTGAGCCTTTTCTCCTTTGATTAGCTGTCCATTGCTAAACAGATGTTTATTTATATAAACAATAGTAGTGTTTCTGAAGCAAACACACCAGTTTTACCAGTGCAGGGCAACTTTTTATTTTTATTACTTTAAAACACTTTTATTTGTTGATGTTACTGTTCCTTTAAGGGCCAAATTGAAATTTTAAGGCTTTAAGGGACTCCTATTGGGCTTGGTAACATTGACATGTTCATCACAAATCATGTAATTTCACTTAAATTAATGCTTGTGTGGGTCAAGTGTCTCAAAGTCAAGAAAATGTTAGCAACTAACAGTTAGTCTAATAGTAACTTTTTTTAACAATAAATTGTGCAGATCTACAAAAACACAATATTTATTTTGAAACGAAAGTTCAGTAAAAGAATTATCCTTAATGGGATGATGGGAGAAATTAGAGTAATACTGATTTATGGGAATTGGCATTTTTCAGGGAGGTTAAGTCACCCTAACCTTTTGCTATTCATGTTATTTGCTCTTCTCTTCAATTGGCATACTCTGTTAAAAAATAAAACTCAAGCTTTTATTTTCCTGAGAATAAAATGACAAAAAGAAGAAATATAGTTATTTTCTTGAACATCATTGTATGAGTTATGATTTCTGTTCTAAAGAAAACACTTGGAAACATTATGCTCCAAAGGCTATTCTGCTCACAGGTTTAATATTTAGGAGCAAGATCCCAAGACAGAGATTTGTATGGTACAGTAACTTTAAGCAGCCTTATTTAACACAACATTATTTGTATGACATTGCATAAAACGCACCTGTCTGTGTTCTATAGGGAGAGATTGACTTTTTTGTACAGGTTACATTCAAATTAAATAACACAAAGCAAAAGTAACTTTTTTGCAAATTGTAGCTCAGATTTTTTTTCTACTATAAATACACCAAAAAAGTACTTTATATGTGCTGTAGAGACCAGGGCAACCCCTGTTTGGCCCTTTCACCATTGTGGAGCACATTGCAATAACTCTCTATTAGTTTTCCAGGTTTTGTTCCAGCTTTCATGTATTCCCAGGAGTATTGCTATTTTTTTTTCATAGTTTTTGGAGAATGGAGCAAATTATTTGTGAATTTCGCATTTCGTAAAAAAAAAACATAGTTTCAAGATGCCTAAGGGAAGCCAAATCAAGAAACAAAACTATTAGGGAAAGCTTGCGAAAGGTATATTCTGTGATGGGGTGAAGAAAAAGGCACATGTCACATTCATTGACACAGATAAGAAGGAGAATCAAGCAAGGTTAATTATATTGAGTTGTAATATGGAATATTTGCATAATATAAATGGGTGGGCAAAAGTAAATGCTTTAGGAATGACTTCGAGAGACATTGATTCAAAACAACCATACTGTAAGGATACTTACCTGACTGAATATCATCACTCCCGACAGTATGCAGCCCTTTTCAGGTTTCCAATGCTCTCATCCCATTTTGTGGCAGTTACTTGTGGGTGTGCACTCACCAGCTTAATACTTGTGCATTGCTTATTTTTGGATGCCAGCTCACCCCCTGCAAGTTGTTAAGTGATATTTTGCTCCTGCTGACCCCAAACTTTCTGTTTCTTCTGATTTGATCTAGTGTGACTTTGGCTTTTATTCTCTCTTGACTCTGCCTGTCCTCCTGACCATGAACCTAAGCTGCCTGACCTAACCTCAGTTTGCATCTTGTAAACAGGGTGTCTGTTGGTGTCCCAGACTAATGTTTGGTCTTGCTATATTTTTGGGGTCCCTTAACCTGGAGCGAGACACCTTTATGAACAATGTCAGAGATGCACTCCATTGAATCCCTCTTACATATGGCAATCAT
>CM044437.1:149727322-149757592 GCA_024363595.1 Xenopus borealis
GCTGGCGAATTAGTGCTAGCGTTAGACGCTTCGCGCTTTAGTGAATTTGCCCCATTGTGTTTACTTTTACCTGAAAATAATTTTAAATATGGAGAAAAATATAATTTTGGAAACAAAGAATCTACTTCATAACAAGTTATTAGTCCTTTATTTTCTTGCATGGATTGAATTTAGCTGGATCAATTCACCTTCATCTCATGGCTCATGGCTCATAAACATTTGCTGCACTGCTGCTTGAGATGTTGAGACTTAGCAATGTAAGTACAAAAGATAAGGAGGCGTAGGTGTGGAAAGAAAGTGTAAACAATTACATTATAATTCTATCTCTAGAAATACATGTAATCTGAACCTCTCATGTAAAAAAGAAATCACTGATAACATTTTTGTATAAAATGAATGCTATTATTATGAAAGGGCATAATGACAATTTCCCTTTTATCTTTGCAACTGTATTTTTTTGTGCTTGAGCCTCCTATTTATATTATTCACATACTCTTAAATATATATTAAAGATATACATTCTTGTGTGAAAGTAGAAGTTGGGATTTAAACTGGAAACAGCATAGGGGGACTTGGATGATATCTTGGACAGACATAATATCAAAGGCTATTGTGATACTGGAATCTACAGTTAGGGTCACATTTACTAAAGGTCGAAGTGAAAATTCGAATTTCGAAGTAATTTTGAGCTACTTCGACTATCGAAGTACTGGCCTTTTAAAAATCCTTCAACTTCGACTATTTTGGTGAAATCGTTCAAATTGTTTGATTTGAACGATTCAAACGATTTTTCATTCAGTCGAATACCGCCATATTCAATACAAAATGACCCCCCAAAAAGGGGCACATTTACAAAGGGGTTGAATTTCGAAGTGAAAAAACATCGAAATTCGACCATCTAATTTTTTTAAAGGGCTTTTTCCTATTTAAATTGAACAGGGATGCTTTTGATCTGATAAAAATCGTTTGAATCGTTCAACCGTATCCTTCAAATTCCTAGGCAGCTTTAAGGTGGTGAAGTGGCGAATTCGAAGTGTTGAAGGATTTTAAAGGGCCAGTACTGCAAAAATTCAACTTGTTGATTCGTATGATGAGATCGTTCGATTTGAACAATTTTAATTCAATGAAAAAGGCCGTTTTTTATCAAAAATTACTTACAAACAAATTTTTTTTTATTTGAAATTTGACCAATAGTAAATCAGCCCCTAAGTACCAAAATATCAAGACTAGTAATGACACTAAGAGGCAGATTTACTAAGGGTCGAAGTGAAAATTCGAATAAAATTAGAATTTTTAAAACTCGAATTGCTAAGTAATTTTGGGCTACTTCGATTAGCGAATAGCCCAAAATTCGATTACATTTGAAAAAATTTGAAAATTAGTATTTTCAAATTTTGAAGTACTGGCCCTTTAAAAATCCTTCGACTATTCAACATCTTAAAGCTTTTTTATATTTTATTTCTTATTATATGTTATGTATATTTCTATTTGTGAAAAAATTCTGAATAAAAATATAAGTTGTTCAATTACCATTTTAGCATATGGGGGACCTCCTCGAACCAATCCTGAAAATGTTTCTAAGTTCTGAAAAATGGAAGAATTTTGGGGGAAATCATTACGATGCGATTGTTCAATGTGATTGTTCAATTCAAACAATTTCAATTCGATTGAATAAGTTTTCAATCGAAAATGCCATATTTGATCGAAAATGCCCCCGCCCCCCCAAAAAATTTAAAGATTCACCGCAAAATCCTTCAAATTATTGGAACAGGACAGGTTCTATGAGGCCCCCCATAGGCTAAAATGTCAATTCGGTAACTTTAAGCTGCTGAATAGTCGAAGTCAAAGGATTTTAAAGGGCAAGTACTTACATAGTTACATAGTTAGTTACATAGTTAAAGGAACAGTAACATCAAAAAAAAATTACGAAAATTCGTTAGTATACACATTTCTTGTGGAATCATACTTTGTATAATCACTGGCTGGTTCTACCTGTAGCGCTTACATTGTATTTGTTTTCCCCTTTATTTTCACCTTCAGTAGTGATTAGCATGCGGGCACTGAGCACAGGCACCATTATCAGCCCAGTGTATAGAAGCCATCCATTAGAGATTACATGGAGAACGAGACACCGGGGCAATCGCTGCTCAATGGGAAGTGTGTCTATAGCGTAGCAAAGATCTCACCCTACCTCATCGGGGAGCCGGGTTACTACAGGGCGCCTGCAGCGGCAGAAAAGGCTACACGGGAACAGGGGAAGCACTGCAGATTCTGGTAAGCGACATCTGGCTCATACAGCTCTGAGCTCTGTTCCCTAGTATCCCTGGTATGTGACAGTACGAGAGTGGGAGGCAGCGGTGAAGGTGAAGGTCAGGCTCAGAGCACATCGGGAAAGCTTTGTCCACGGACCCAACTACAAACCCTGCTACACCAGCCAACACTGATACTGCTTCTGCCATGCCTGCCCAGAGCTTGATAGGGGAGCCCCAGCCTCCTTCACACGTTGTCACTAGAATAGCCAGGGAGGAGAAATCGAGCACTGCAGCATAGATACAGTAGTTGCCCTGTCGCCTTTTTTGAAGATGAGCTGAAGTGGAGTTTTGGTAAGTTATTTCTTACTAAATGCTTTGCTATTTAAAAGTTTCATTTGTCTTGGTGTTTCTTTTTCATTGTATACTAACGAATTTTTGTAAAACATTTTTTGATGTTACTGTTCCTTTAAATTGGGTTCAAAAAAAGACAAAGTCCATCAAGCTCAGCTCCTCCAAATCAAAACACAGCATACACGCACACACCTCCACTCTTTCACACAAACCGTATCTGCCCATAGCTACACTAAGTGGCTGATTTACGAAATTCACGTGAAATGATTGAAGTTCGATCGAATTTGATCGAATAACAATCATACAAATTTTTTATAAAATCGGATATTCTAATTTGGCCTCTTCGATCATCGAATACCAAATTATTGTATAGATCGAATGATCGTATATTCGATAATTCAATAATTTGATAATTCGATGATCGAAGGAATCAAAATTTTAAAATTATTCGACTGCCTACTTCGCCAGATTGAACCTACCGAATTGCAATAGAAGCCTATGGGAAACCCCCTTAGGCTTCTGAAACTAAGTCCTGCTCAAATACCATTCGTACAATAGAACGCTTCGATCGTTCGAATCGTACTAATTTTTCAGATGCTCGAGGGAAATTTTACGATTTTTTCGTGAAATCGAATGATCGGTATCCGATCATACGAATTCATCGAGAAATCGAATAGAGAACAAAATGATAGCTTAAAACAATTCAATATCGAAATCGAATTTTGAATATGATCGAGCTAATTTTGGGGAATAATAGTAAATTTGCCCCTAACTGTACAGTTTATTATCAAATCATCCAAGCCCCTTTTAAAAGCATCAGCAGAATCAGCCATCACATCACCCGGCAGTGCATTCCACAACCTCACTGTCCTCACTGTGAAGAACCACCTACTCTGCTTCAAATTAAAGTTCTTTTCTTCTAGTCTGAAGGTGTGGCCTCTGGTGCAATGATCCTCTTTATGGGTAAAAAGGTCCCCTGATATTTGTATATAATGTCCTCTTATGTATTTGTAAAGTGTAATCATGTCCCCTCGCAAGTGCCTTTTTTCCAGAGAAAACAACCCCAACCTGGACAGTCTACCCTCATAATTTAAGTCTTCCATCCCTCTAACCAGTTTAGTTGCACTTAGTCTCTGCACTCTCTCCAGCTCATTTACATCCCTCCTAAGGACTGGAGTCCAAAACTGCACTGCATACTCCAGTTGAGGTCTTATTTAGTTTATAGTTTCCTGACAGTTCAATTTATATTAGAATAGGCACCGGCCTACTAGAAAATATTTCAAGGAAGTCCTTGTACCTGTCTCTAATGACCACAACATACTCACACTTATGTTTTAAGTTTTGATTGAGGTTTCTTGGGAATGTTCTCTTGGAAATACTTGTTTGCTTCTAGAACATTCATCAAGCTGAACGCAATCTCTTTCTGCTCTTCATCCTAAAGTGTTTTGTTTTCTAATATACTGATATGATTGGACTGTAATTTTTTTTTTGAAAGCAATGACAGATTAGAAGAGTGACCAAGCACTATGCAATAAAAAATCGTCCTTTTAAATAATCTTTGACTTAAGGAAGTTTTCAGTACCAGGAAAAGTTCTTGCAATGCTCAGGTAATTGAGCTTGGTGGGCTGAAATAACTTTTTTGATTGAGTGAAGAGGTAGAATAATGATTTTTATAAAATGGTAGTCAAAGCGATGAACCTATAATAAAAGAAAAAATTTCGGTAGCTTTGATCGGGCGAACTAGGTGGTCAAATAAAAATTTAAATGGGAAGTACTTCGACCATGGAATAGTCAAATATTCAAATAAAATTAAATTCGAATATTCGAATTATTCAAATATTCGATAGTCGAATTTGCCTAATTTGCATATTCGAAGATTCTAATTCGAATCTTTTTGAAATTCGATCAAACTTCGAATTGTTCTTGTGAATTTTGTAAATCCAAATTATATTAATCAAGAACAAAAATTGATTAAGTTGTATTGGTATTTTTAATCAAATTGGGAAAAAAAACTTAAATTTAAAAATGAATACATAGGCCTCTCTGCCTTAAAGCAATAATGTCAACTACTTCAGTGTTGAAGTAGTGCTTTATGGGTTGCTGTCGAAGTTGGGACTGCCTATTTATAAATCTTTAAAATATTAGGAGATGTAAGAGAGATGTCAGCAAGTATTTGGTGAAGAGTAAATGGTTAGGTCAGTATTGTAGTAAGGGTCATAATAAAACCCCATTAATTTTATGGCATTACAATGACACTGACGAGATTATTGATGAATATTAAAATACCCAGTATATATTCTCTCCATTTCCAAATGAGATATTCTGTATTCTCCAATAGTATTTAATGGGATTTTGTGAGGGTTGAACTGTGTTATTCTAATGTAATGTGGTAGTTTTGGTTGAAAGAGCATGTCAGTATTTTTATGATGGACAACAGTGAATAAAAAGTTAATTTCTATCTTAGTTGTAATTTTATGAATAGTCAATAAGTTAAAAGATCAGTAAAAGTTTAATAATAGTTTTAAACTTCAATCAGTTCTGACCCACCTGTATGTGTGTTACACGTATCAGTTGTGTAGCGGCAGCAATTATTTGAGATTGCAATAAAGACACCAGGAGAATTCATGCTGTTTACTGAGTTTAAGAAGATGTCATGGTCGGCACCCAACACCAGAACCAGTACCAAGCACCCTGGTCTAGGCTCGTGCTTCACCAGTTAAGTGATTGCCTTTGGCTTCGGGAGGAGCCCTCAGCAACTCAGATGCCACCTGGACTTTAACAAGAGGTGCAAGGGAAAGGTTCTGGATAGGCAAAGGGGCACGACTGTTGCTAGAGTCAGTAAGGCCAAAGGTCACAGTACAGGCAGGAGTATTCAGATTCATTGTCAGACAGGCTGGGTCGAGGCAGGCGGATAGCATGGATCATCAGGCTAGAGAAAATCAGAGTCGAAACAAGAAGGAGTCAAACCAGGAAGTCAGTCATAAGGGTTATGCAGAATCAAGTCGGCTTTCAGGCAAGGGTCAGGTTACAGAGGTCAGAATGGTCAAAAAGCCAGGCAGAGTCAATCACAGGAATCAGGTCAAACAAGAGGCTTTACAGCACTAGGTACAAGGCACCAGGAAAAACCTATCAAGGCCAATGACAAAAACCAAAAGTCCCCTTTAAATACTTTCAAATTTTTTCACCTTTGCACGCTGAAGTAAACAATTATTATTAACAATTAATAGGTCAAAATTATATTGTGTGGGTGCACTTTTTCAAATTACTAACCTCTCAACATACTACTTGCCCTTTAACCTTGGAAACATTTCCAATAGTGAACAAGTTTAGCATTAATCAATGCTAAAAAAAACAACTTTCATTATATTTATAAAATTGTTTCTAATTGTTTCTAAATATATTTAGTCGGCTACATTTGATGCTAAACCACAGTTTGATGACATTTTGCCAGCCTTTTGAAGTATTTAAAAATAATTTTGTTATGTATCTAGTTACATGCAAATAAGCTCAATTCATGCATTGATTTGGAAGACTAATCTAAGCTTTCTTTTATTAAGGGTGACCTTTCAGACTGTGAAGCCTTCCTCACAGCAGGACATTTTCTCTGGTCTTAAACTCAATCAAAATCATATGCATATTTCATCAAAAAAATAAAAAAAATAAACACTTGTGATATTAATAAAAGGAAGATTAATTCTCAACCAGCAACACAATTCTAGATATTCTATCCTGTACCCTTTTATTCCTTTTTTTCAGTGTCCCCTCAAACACAGCACTGTAATAGAAGTACAATATTTTCCCACAGTGACTGACTTTAATTTGGGGTCTTAGGGCTAGATTTTATAAGGGTTCGAAGTGAATATTCAAATTAAATTTGAATTTAAAAAATTCAAATTTCGAAGTAATTTTGGGCTATTTTGACTATAAATAGCCCAAAATTCAATTTGTAGTACTGTCTCTTTAAAAAACTTCAGATTCGACACTTCACCACCTTAAAGCTTCTGAATTGCCATTTTGGCCTACGGGGGACCTCCTCAAACCTTTACTGAAATGGAAGGATGCTTTTGAAAATTGTTCGAATTGTTCTAATCGAACGATGCATTTAAACGATTCAAACTATTGTTATTCGTTCGAAAATGGACCTATGTGGTTAATTTTCGAAAATGGCCTTTAAAAAATTTGATGGTTGGATTCCGAAAGTTTTTAACTTCGAAATTCGACCCTTAGTAAATCTACCCCCTAGTATCCATAAAAAAAGAGGTACAGGCTATGAGCAGAAAAAGTTATAGGTAAACCTGATTAGGTTACAGTTACTGTTTATTGAGCATGTGGCCATAATATTAGTATTTTACTGCTTGGTACTTACATAAGTTCAGGTGCTT
The DNA here is from genome assembly GCA_024363595.1 of Xenopus borealis. Taxonomy (NCBI): domain Eukaryota; kingdom Metazoa; phylum Chordata; class Amphibia; order Anura; family Pipidae; genus Xenopus; species Xenopus borealis. Next base: position 149,734,308 of record CM044437.1, read on the forward strand.
GGTCAGTGGTGTGACTACCACTAGATGCTGTGTGTCTCAGCCTCCTACTTTTGTAGTCAAGGTGTAAATATGTTATATTATGTAATATGTATTCCACTAGTATTCTCAAATATTACCCAAACATTTTACTACGCAGTGGTTCTCTGCTCTCTTGCCCATGGGATTGACCAAATCCTTTTTTCAGACAATGTACAATGTAAGAAGGTTTCAGCACTGATACTCTTTTAGAAAAGAGGGTGGCCGAGATGAGGGAAGAAAAGGACAGATGACAGCAAGCTTAAGTCCTCTCTATACCAATCTGTTATCTGTGCAATATCATATATGAAAAGATGTATCTACAAATTGGGCTTGAGCCAAACTGAAGGAACCCTGCCTCTGGTGCTTAATGATCTAATAAGACACCAGTTGGTTTTAAAGAGAAAAAAACATACTCTGCAATAAATAAAATGTTTTTTTTTTTAATAAAAGTTAAATCCAAGCACAAAATAGCCAATTTATGAATGTTTGAAATTGATTTCTGTAAAATATTTTTTATTAAAGTTTTAAACTTTTATCCAGTATAGCTGAATACAAATGTTCTGTGCTTTTATGTAATGTACAATACAAGCATTTCTGTGTTTAACCTAAATACAAATATATAATAATATATATTTTAAACATCAGTAATAAAAGTAATACACCATACAACAAAACTTTGGTTTTAACTTAAAGGGAAGCTGTCATGGGAAAATATGTTTTTTTTTTAAACGCATCAGTTAATAGTGTTTCTCCAGTAGACTTCTGCACTGAAATCCATTTCTCAAAAGAGCAAACAGATTTTTTTATATTCAGTTTTGAAATCTGACATGGGGCTAGCCATTTTGTCAATTTCCCAGCTGCCCCGGTCATGTGACTTGTGCCAGCACTTTAGGAGGGAACTGCTTTCTGGCAGGCTGTTGTTTTTCCTTCTCAATGTAACTGAATACTACGCAGTGGGACATGGGTTTTACTACTGAGTGCTGTTCTTAGATCTACCAGGCAGCTGTTATCTTGTGTTAGGGAGCTGTTATCTGGTTACCTTCTCATTGTTCTTTTGTTAGGCTGCTGGGTGGGGGAAAGGGAGGGGCTGATATCACTCCAACTTGCAGTACAACAGTAAAGATTGATTAAAGTTTATCAGAGCACAAGTCACATGACTTGGGGCAGCTGGGAAATTGACAATTTGTCTAGCCCCATGTCAGATTTCAAAATGAAATAGTCTAGCAGGTCCCTATAGGCTAACATAGCACTTCGGTAGATTGAAGAATTGTTAAAGTCAAAGGATGTTACTATTCGATCGTTCGATTTGAATGATCAAATAGTGGAATGGTCGAAGTTACCTATTCGATTATCAAAGTTTTTCAGAAATTTACTTAGAATATCGAATGTTTTGCATTCGAATATTCACTTCGACTCGTAGTAAATCAGCTTCTAAGTGTGCAATTCAGTCTAACGAGTAGGTACAAAAATGAGCTGAAGAACGCAAGGGGATCATTAAGGCCTATTTGTTGTTGCACTTCCTCACAGTTTTACAATGCACCCCTTGCCTCTTTTGATAAATGATGCACAACTATGTGCCAGGGAAATCCTGGAGCACCTGCTGTTTGAGTCCCTACAGTGGAGAGCACTACACATACCCAATGCACAGGCAATGGGAACCAGGGGATTTATTTGCATGGCTGCAGGGGTTGCATTGACTTCAGTTAACAATGTCTGCTTTGAGATATCTTAATGTAATTCTATAATTTTATAGTGCATTTGAGACCTTGATAAAGTTCCAGGGGGTTTCCCAAAAACAGGAACTACTGATTCATTGGGAGACAATATTTACTGTATTTTCATAAATGTATTTTTAATATTTATCATTTTTAAAATGTTTTTTAGGCAGAGCTTCATAGAGATTACATTAATCCCTGGATCACCAATAGGTTTTTGGACAATGGAAGGAAAATGGAGAACACAACACAAGCACAGGAAAATGATTACAACTGCTTGCATATAGTGTTCAATAGGGATGGCGCGAACTGTTCGCGCGAACATCCGCTGTTCGCGCTCGCAGAATATTCGCGAACGCCGCGCGACGTTCGCCATTTTGGGTTCGCGCATAGTCGCCGCTTTTTTTTGCCCTCTCACCCCAGACCAGCAGATACATGGCAGCCAATCAGGAAGCTCTCCCTCCTGGACCACCCCCCACCCCCTGGACCACTCCCCTTCCATATATAAACTGAAGCCCTGCAGCATTTTTTCATTCTGTCTGTGTGTGCTGCTTGGAAGAGTTAGTGTAGGGAGAGAGCTGTTAGTGATTTCAGGGACAGTGGATAGTAAGTTTGCTGGCTAGTAATCTACTTGATACTGCTCTGTATTGGAGGGACAGAAGTCTGCAGGGATTTGAGGGACATTTTAGGTTAGGTAGCTTTGCTGGCTAGTAATCTACTGTTCTTCAAACAACTGCCATACATTGACCTGTATTTTTTCTGTGCTTCAGTGGCTGCGACTATTTTCAGCATTTATATGGCATATTTTTTCTGTTCTTCAGTGGCTGCGACTATTTTCAGCATTTATATGGCATATTTTTTCTGTGTTTCAGTGGCTGCGACTATTTTCAGCATTTATATGGCATATTTTTTCTGTTCTTCAGTGGCTGCGACTATTTTCAGCATTTATATGGCATATTTTTTCTGTGCTTCAGTGGCTGGGACTATTGGATTTTTCAGATACATTTTTGCCCTTGATCCCCCTCTGGCATGCCACTGTCCAGGTCGTTGCACCCTTTAAACAACTTTAAAATCATTTTTCTGGCCAGAAATGTCTTTTTTAGCTTTTAAAGTTCGCCTTCCCATTGAAGTCTATGGGGTTCGCGACGTTCGCGAACCGTTCGCGCGTTTTGTCGCAAGTTCGCGAATATGTTCGCAAACATTTTTTCCGCGGTTCGCGCCATCCCTAGTGTTCAAACTCCCTTGAGTCGCAAAATGGAAGTTATTTTTCATTGTATTTTTCTTTTATTTCGGTTCACATGCATTCATCCCTTGTTCTGAAAATCAACTGTTCACTAGGAGTCATTCAAGATTGTGCCTCTGGATTAGCAGCTCTTTGCATGGAGGGGCCAATCAAAAATCTGGTGCTCCATACAAAGAACCGCTTCAGGAGGTGCATCCTAGTCCTATCCTTATTGCCTGTCTTAGAGCAGTAGGTTAGGCAGTGCCCCAGTCTGACCTTTTTTGTTCTTTTGTACTGCGTTGGGCAGTGTCAATGAGCCCGAGTGAGATGCTGAAAATGCTTGAAAATTTTTCAATTTATGTTAAAAAAACACATAAACCAGAGCTTTCATTAAGAAGTCTGTCAACTTTTGTTAGGAATTTTATGTATTAATAGAACCCTGTATTGTGCAGCAAATAAGAGAACTGTGATAAATTCAATTAATTCTTTATTTTCAGGTCTCATAGAAGCATAATCCCTCACATCCAAGGAAAGGGAACCCTGCAATAGTGCTGAAAATTAGCAGGATCCTCTAGGAAAGTATACTGTGTTGGGAAAAATGCTCAAATGTTAAACAGTCTCTGAAAATAGTTTTCTTCCCACAGAAAGCCAGAGGAGTGGATATGGTGTAGAAATAGTCCTCTTTAGGAAAGGAAACTTGGCTGTATATGGAGTGAGAGTAATTCAATATTCTAGGTAAGTAGTAGTTCACCCAGAAACTGGAGTAAGCATGAAAGTCCTGGATTAGGGAACAACCATTTGTACCCTCATTAGTAGACCAAAGTCCATAGCATGCCACAGATAATCAGATACAATTAAGAGTAACAGCATTAATAAGCACAACTTGGAGTGGATTCAAGTAGAATGCAGCAAGGGTTAATGAGCACAGAGTGGTTGAGATGTTAGGAACAGGCAGGGTGCAAGCATGAAGTTAATGAGCATACTCTTGGTAAAGGCATGGGCAGGGTGCAAGTAAGCTTCAAATACACAGTCTTTGAAATGAAGTGGGTATTAGGCAGGAGAGGATTAACACTGTCTTTGCAGTAATGGCAATATAGAAGTATATGGATAGTTGTTATAACTCACATAAGTGAAGAGATTTGCGCGTGGAACCGTTGCTATGAAGGTTGCCGTGGAAGGTTGTTGGTGAGGATACAAACTGTTGATACTGAGCAGGAAAACGTGATTAGTTGTTGGCTGTAGAAAATGAGAAACGGTGGTTACTAGAGTAGATCTGCCTAGCAATGGATCCAAAGGAGATCATATTCGGCTGAAGTACTGGAGCTGATCAAGGAACTGAGAAGCAGGATTTGATGGAAGATAAGAACCAGGAACAAGAGGCTGCAGACAAGATGACTCTTGACATGAAGGTCTGGGAGCATGAAGGATGCCAACCGTACCATGGCGCCTGCCCTTGATTTTTATAGGATGCAGCGGATGCGTGGTGTAATTGTACCTGTGCAAAAACTGAATCTCGAAATGTGCAGCGTGAATGAACCTGTGCACATTTACAATATTTACAAGGAAAAAGACATCTCAAGCTGCGGCACCTTACAACTTTTAATGAATTGCTTATGTTACCAACTATGCACACATGAATATGTATGGTGTAAATAGCAAAAAAACATATTAGGAAACACTTCAACACCTTAAAATGTACAGCATAAAATACAAGAGTTCTGTATTATAACATAGTTCAAGGAGAAACTGTTTTTTTATCAATGGAAAATGGAAAAGTTTAAGGAAAACTGAGAGATAGACCTAGGAGGCACTGCCCATTAATTTCACTGGAAAGACTGATAAGTAAATACAATAGGCTTCTTGTAGATTTTTGGGGTGGTAGTTCAGTTGAAAACACTTGGGATAGATTTAAGGCAAATATAAATACTTTAACAAAAGCTAATATGCAGTAATATGGTGATTTGTGAGTCTGTTGTAGCAAATCCATATGATGTTAAAATGTTTCAATGATTTATCAAATTGTTGAGAACAATATTTAAAAATAAATTTCAGGGAAACACTGTAGGGAATCTGGGAAGGCCACTGAATAGGCAAATAGGCAATTTCAGATGTAATAGATGTAAATTAATTTGCCGAAATTTTGAAAAATATATTCACCAAAAACATTCTCCAAATGCATATTTTAATGGATGGTTTGCTGCACAACATTTTTCTAACCACACAAAATAATTTTTTACTATACATAATAGTTTAAGGGTGTTTTTTTTTTCCCAGCAAGAACCGGTGAAATATTTTGCTCATCCCACAATAGTTTTGTAACTGATGCTGACTTACCCCACCCACTAGTGTATTCCATTTTATTCAGAGCAAAAATAAAACAAAATTGTTGATTTATTTTGATTCATAGCTAGCAAAGAAAAACTTAATGTTATCATCTAAAGATGGTCATACATGGAAGCAGATCTTTGCCAGTATGCCCACTTTGTGGTGGGTGATTTTGGGCTGATCCTGTCATAGCAATAGAGGTAACAGGCCTTCAGAGCAAGGACCACAAAAACAGCTGCTGTGGCCAGATATGAGTAGGGCAGACCAGTTGGATTGCTCCATACATAAGCTGCTGACTGCTGAATGGGCCAAATTGGCAGTTTGAATTTGCCCGGTATAGCCACCTTTACTCCTCTTGTACAGGGTATATTCCATCAGGCAAAAGGTATTTTACTAATTATTTTAATTATTTTAAGATTTATTACAGCATATTGAAGAAAAAGAAAAAGAAAAAAACAATTTTTTTAATTCTATTTTATTTTTTTTATACATTGTCCCAATATAATTAAATTTGGTTCAGAAATTACTCTTTATATCAAGTGAAACATAGTTGTATTTTCTTATACATTCAGGTTCTATTGTTTAAGAATAAGCCAGCATCATCAGTAAAGAGATTGTTTAGCTCTGTGCAAAATTATTAACATGTAAACCTCAAGACTAGTGATGGGCGAATTTATTCGCCAGGGGCGAATTCGCGGCGAATTCCCGCGATTCGCCGCTGGCGAATAAATTCGCGAAACGAGCAGAAAAATTCGCCGCTAAAATTTCGCCGCGCAAAAACGAGTCGCGCGTCGATTTTGACGCGGCGCGCCGAAAACGACGCGACGCGCGGCGGAAACGACGCGACGCGTCGGAATTGACGCGACGCGTCGGAATTGACGCGACGCGCGTCAAAAACGACGCGACGCGCGTCAAAAACGACGCGCGACTCGTTTCGCCAAATGGCGAAAAATTCGCGAATTTCCCTGGAAATTCGCGAATTTTTCGGCGAAGCGAAACGCGGCCGTTTCGCCCATCACTACTCAAGACTGAACAAAAGGCAACAACTTAATTATGAAACAAATAAAATAATAAAATAATTTTTAGACATATTAAATGAGACATATCATACAAAGAAAATAAATGCAGTGGCACGGAGTTGCTAACGACAATTAAAAAAACAACATTCAAATGTTTGACAATATCTAATTGCTAAAGAAATGGCTGGAACGCCTATGAAATCCCATTTGATCTTTTTTTTTACATGTCATGCAGTTACAGTTCTGTTTTAATTATGTAGATACAATTATAATGCTACACTTTTATTCCCTGTGGGATTTTATTGCTATTAATTATGTAAATGTGGGGGGATCAGAGCTCTTTGGTTGCCAAAGCTGCAAAGAAGATGGGGAGCTTCAGCTTTGTATCAATTAAATTGTAGCAACTAAAGTTGCTATCTATCTATCTATCTATCTATCTATCATCTGTCTGTCTATCTGTCTGTATGTCTGCATGTCTACATCTATCTATCTATCTATCTATCTGTCTGTCTGTCTGTCTGTCGGTCTATCTGTTTGTCTGTCTATAATCTATAACTAGCTATTCATCCATTTCTAGCTACAGGGCCACCATCAGAAATTAAAAGACCCCATACTACAACATTAGCAGGACACCCCCAAGAGACCCCAATTAGCCCTTTGGTTACAGCAACATGTACAATGGGGCCACAATGTAACAAAATGATCTGCAGATCATTGGCTCACTCCAGTCACACTCAATATAAAACAACTCTGAATCTCTTGGGGTTGTTGAGGTACCATTCTATTATGTACACCAGCACCTGGATAGGACAAGGGCATCTCAAACCAACCAATGCAATTTGAATATCAATGTGTGTGGCAAAATTACATCTGGCTAGCTTTCAGTGTGCCCCAGTGAAATGAATGGACAGGAATATCTTGCATACACACGCCATCTAGGCTTTAGATGCAGATTAGTACCAATGGGCACTAGCGATTAGTGAATTTTTTCACTGATTTTTTCAGCAGTAATTACGCTCCTAGACTACAATGGGAGAAAAAAATTGTCAAAAAAGTTGCAGCTGGTCAAAAAAAAATTGTCACCCATAGACTTTAATGCATTTCTGTAAATTTTTGCCACCTGTAAATTTTTGGCAATGACAAACAGGACAAATTTGCCCATCTCTGATGTGCACCATATCTTTGATCTGTACCAATGACCATTTATTCACATTATAAAAAATACTAATTTCAAAATTAGTGAGTAAGCGAGTATCTTTTCAATGTGCAGGAATGTAAGAATTTAGTTTGGGTATTGCATGTTGATTATGATGTCTCAGAAGGTGTATTGCTGTTTGTTGGCCATTAAAGAAACTCTAATGGGGTTATTTATCAAAATCCATTTTTCCTGCTTTTTTAAGTAAAAAAAAAGTCCAAGCTACCTAGAATACATGATTTTACCTTATTTATCATTGAAAAATCAGTTTCTGAAAATCAGTTCAGAAAAAAACCTCAAACAATTTGGATTTCTATGTAAAATGCACAAGTTTTTCTGGTTTTATGCCCGAAAGGCTCGCAATTTTCACGAAATCGCTTGATGCCCCAGTTTTTTTGGATTTTTGCCAAAACTCAGAGCAGACTATGATGTTTTCAGATTTGATATTTGAGCAGACCGAAATTATTTTCAGATTTCAACTTTTAGCAGCCTCAGGGTATAATAAATACTTGAATTTTTCAAGTTTTTGGCATTCAGACATTAATAAAAAAAACCCAAGGAGTGCCAATGTTATACATTTTTGAAACTTTAGACACTTGATGCGGTTACAGTGATGCTCACAGACTTTCAAGTATAACTGACCCTTCTTTGTGAGCCTTGTCCCCTAAAGAACAACATTTGTAATCCAACCAATGTTCTTCCTGTTAAGTTGAGAAAGTGGCCCCAAGTTACTGTTGTTTTAGTTAAGCAGGTGCTGGCCAATGACTTGTTTAATACAGATTCAGTTGGACAAATGTTTAATATCTGTTTATACCCCTATGAGTCTGAATCGAAACCAGAACTTGCCTCGGTCCACATTTAATACATTCTTCTTCTAATGACAATGGATACAGCAATGTGATAGAGAAAAATGCAATGCTACAAGAATGAACTCCTGTCAAATACAATTTAACATTAAATTCATCTCTGGGATACAAATCTTGGCAAGAACACTGTATACATTTTGAAGAAGCATAAATCAGCTCTAATAGTTAATTTGATCATCTGTAAGCTGAAGCAAATGAATAATAAGTTTGATATTTAACAAGGTGAAGGGAAGAAAAACATAGCAAGGTACTTTAAGTGGTTTGAAAGCAGGTTTAATAGGAGCCAGTACAATCAGGCTCAGCCTTAGTAAGAGCAAGCCAAACTGGAATCAATGTTAATCAGTTTTAATTCTCAGTATCACCAGATATCCTTTCTGGCTGTACAGATGCTTTAAGGGTCAGGAAGAAAGGGCAATGTACTGTATGTGTGTGTGGGGACATTAAGAGGCAGATCTATTAAGGTTTGAGTTGTGTTTTCTGCAAAAAAATTTAGTCTTCAGGGCTATTTTTGAGTAAAAAAAACTCAAATTTTTCAAGATTTATTATACCCTGACCCTGGAAATAGATTAAATTCTAATATGCATCATCTAAAACCTGTCAGAGTCACGTAGAAGTCAATAGCAGAGGTCCCTTGAACCATTTGAGAATGTTAATAACCTTCGTGATGTTCAGTGAGATTTGCCAGAAAACTCGATCAATTTGAGATTTTTTCCCAACTAAAAATCTATTTGAGTTTTTGGGTTGTTAACCCCAAACATGCTGATTTGAGTTTTTTCTTAAATTAGAAACCATTTGAGTTGTGAGTTCATTCAAGGTCTAAAAAACTCTAAAATGTGGCCATTTATAAATAAGCCCCTAAGGTTGTTTATGTGAGGGTTGCAGCCTCCTTGGTTTTGACTGGAACAGTTTGACTTTTCATATGGTTGTTTGGGTTTCAGCCTTCTGCCATCTCAGACATGCCAAGGTTGTGTATAAGTCAGTGGTAGAAGTCTGTTCACTAATTGGAAGCTATCATGGTCTGCACTGGGGTTAGCCCACAAATCTAATCATTTTGTGCTTTTTGTGCAAAAAACTGAAAAAAATGTTTCATTCAGGGAAAGAACCCGATAGAATAGTACGCTACAATTGTTCATATGATTTTTCCCTGAATGGATTACTTCAAGCTTTTTAAATAATAAATAAGGGTATGGGAGTTTGGTGATGGTTTTTTATTTAAATAATGAGATACATTTGGTTTTTGTAAATAACGGCACAATTGATAACTATGCTTCTAAAAACCATTAGGAATGAATAGAATGTGGGTGAATTTTTCTATGGTGATCTCTACTCTTACATTTTGATAAATCTGCCCCTTAATGTTTGCGTCTGATGGTCCCTGGTCCTACACATACATTGACTGATAGCAAGCAAAATATTCCTGAATAATTGTAATGCAAATGTTTTGTTCCTGCTTCAAAAAAAAGTCAATCAAGAGAATGGTTCCTCTGATGTTGTGTCTGTCTGCTTTGTTAATCTTCAGAGACATATACATTTTCCTGCTACAGCTGGCTTTATTTTCATCCAAAAAGACAGTAGTTATAATGTCTTCATCATGCTATCCTCAGATGTCTTTATGGCAGTGCTGCCAAGAAGACAAGATTAAATTGGAAGTCTGTTCCCATCAAAAAGGCTTGACTTATGGGCACAATAGTCAAGATTTTTGCAAGTGCAAAGTAAAGTTAGAAGAAAACGTGCATATTAACAACCTGTTTTGGATTTTTCAGTGCCTTCTGCCCTTTGTACCTTTGGGTTTTTCATGTAAAGAGAGCAAGGACTTGCAATTGGCTGATGTGTTTGGCAGCACTGTATTCGTCAGTGAGATTTTCATTAATAGAAGATCCCTTATATGTTTTTATTTTTATGGTTATGGTTATAAGTTCAGCCATATACAGAATAATAAAAGCACATCTGGATATAGTGAAGAAATCTTATGGGTTTAATGAAAGAGAAGCAAAGTAATTTTTACTTGGGTGTTTCAAAAGTTAGGCACCCCCAAGTGATCGCAGTTACTTAGAGACTGGAATGTGAATAGTAGAGAGTCTGAATAGAAGGATCAGCAATAAAAAGTAGCAATAACAATACATATGTAGCCTTACAGAGCATTTGTTTTTTTAGAAGGGGACGGCGACGACCATTTGAAAATTGAATCAGACGAAAAGACAAATAACTATAAAACTATAACAAATAAATAATAAAAACCAATTGAAAAGTTGCTTAGAATTGGCCATTCTATAACATAATAAAAGTTACTGTAAAGGTGAACCACCCCTTTAAGTTTTTATGCACATGACAATTTCTCTCGCTCCAAAGGCATTTGTCACAGGGCATTCTTTCTAATGGCAACTTTTTTGGCCAAATGCATTACAGTCAATGGGAGTTTTTCTGATGGCAACTTTTTTGGCCAAATGCATTACAGTCAATGGGAGTTTTTCTGATGGCAACTTTTTTGTCAAAATGCATTTGAGTCAATAGGTTTCTTCTTATGGGTCATTTTTATCTTTTTTTTATTGTGGAAAATTTTTATGCAGCAAATATTTGCCACAGTTTTGTGAAAAAATTTGCAGATGCCGAAATGTGAAATTTGGCTGCTGAAATAATTTGTTCATCAATAGTCACTTTTCATACCCAGAGGAGCTCCTACTGTATATACAGTGCTATCAGGTTCCTGCATTACATAATTAGTGCACCCTTTAGTGATAATAGGTATATTTCTTTAATATGGGAATGGATACTTGCCAGTTATCTGAGTATGAACGTCGGCGTTTGTAATTATCTTTGAAGTGACAGTTGAGCAAACTTCAATGATGGTGATGCAGGTAGTAAATATTAGTGCACTTTGCCTTGCACTTTGGCCATTCTGAGAGATCCTATTGGCTTCAGCTGCCTCCTCTAGTGAAAAACAGCTAAGCTTAGTGTAATTATGGCAGCGCAGATGTTACACGCAGGTGCATTATTCCAAACACCTTTCATCATCAGGTAAACAGTTATTTCTATGCTAAGTGTCTGCATGCAACATTCCATTAATCAGGGGGATTGTTAAATGCATGCCTTTTACAGCCTCTACTGCTGTTTTATTTAAAGCTTGTCTCAGCCAAAGCACGGAAACAATGGCTGTTAATAAATAAACACACACTGAGTCAATCATCTGTATTCCAGAACATTTCCAGTGTGAGGAAACCCTGTGATGTACAAATGGTTAAACACAGCAGTTGGGTTGTAAAAAGCTTTATGTTTGACGGGGCTGGAACAAAGGTTGGGTAATGTTGATGCAAAGTGTTACTGTTACTATCTTACTGTAAGAAATCTTCTGTACAAAAGCCAAAGCCAAATCCTGCTGTTAAAGGCAAAAACTCTCTCTGTACTATACTTTATAAGACAAAGACAATCTCATCTTAGAAGATATTATCCCCTACTATACCTGCTATCACAGTCACACTCCCTTCCCACTGTTACTATAGGCACCATCTCTCCCTACTAGCAGTTAGGAAGATAAAAAAAAGTTGAACTTGATTGATGTGTCTTCTTTTAACCAGCAGCCACAGTCGCTTCCCAGAGACTATTATCCACTGTTACTATAGGCACCATCTCTCCCTACTATACCTGCTATCCCACAGTCACACTCCCAGAGACTATTATCCACTGTTACTATAGACACCATCTCTCCCTACTATACCTGCTATCCCACAGTCACACTCCCTTCCCAGAGACTATTATCCACTGTTACTATAGGCACCATCTCTCCCTACTATACCTGCTATCCCACAGTCACACTCCCTTCCCAGAGACTATTATCCACTGTTACTATAGGCACCATCTCTCCCTACTATACCTGCTATCCCACACTCACACTCCCTTCCCAGAGACTATTATCCACTGTTACTATAGACACCATCTCTCCCTACTATACCTGCTATCCCACAGTCAAACTTCCTTCCCAGAGACTATTATCCACTGTTACTATAGGCACCATCTCTCCCTACTATACCTGCTATCCCACAGTCACTTCCCAGAAGCACAGTTTAAATACTAGGTAAATGTGTTGTGTGTTTTGATCTATTCTCTTCCTACTATCAACTGAAGGCCCAGGGAGTCACACCTGGTTGGTTCCAAACTAGGGGTAATCTCAGGTAACAAAATAACCATTTCTGAGACAAAGAGATGTAACAGAACTGCTTTGTATCACTTTGCTGTGGTTATAGGGGTAAACTTAATTTAACATCCTTCCAGCATTCTCCAGTTCTATGACAGCTCTAGTTTAGCAATCATGCTATACTAATGATCAGCAAAACACTGATTGTTACATATTTGCAGGACATGGATCTTGTACATTACTAATTATAAATGTTTAACAAGTTTACAGCACTGTCATTTCCCAGCCATGCGCACACGCTCGGAATAATGAGGTCTGCAAGTGCTTATGATAGGGGCTAAATTATATCCATTAGAGCTGAAACCAGGTTTATATCTTATAATATAGTTATTGTGGGAATCTGGACCTTCTCTCATAAATGAGAAACATATTATAAATTTAGTACAGGGTCTTATTTCATTACATTTTTAAAATGGCAATAAATTCATTAAACTATTATGATTATATTTATATTTATTATTTGATTATATTTATCTAAAACTTAATTTTAATGGAATTTTTATGTGACTATTTTGTATTGATCTGATCTAACAAACTGTGTTCTCCACTTGAGGTTGAGGTGACACTAAGCACTTTGTGTACATCGCTGTGTAGGAATCCCACCATAGTGTAAAACTAATGTAAAACTAATTCCTGCTCTGCTCTTTCTTTCAAGTTTTCAAAATATTATTTGTTTTTACACTGCTAATATAATGAGACTGAAAAAAGTGCCATCTACTGAGAAAATTTCAGAAGAAGCAGAGTAACATAGTAAGTTAGGCTGAAAAGAAGACACATGTCCATCAAGTTCAACCTTTTAATTTTTTTTAAGCTCCCTCATTGCTAGTTGATCCAGAGGAAGGCAAAAAAAAACCATCTGAAGCCTCCCCATTTTGCCTGGGGGGGGGGGGATTTCTTCCTGACTCCAAAATAGCAATCGGACTAGTTCCTGGATCAACTTGTGCTATGAGCTATCTTCCATAAACCTGTATTCCCTCACTTGCTAGAAAGCCATCCAAGTCCTTGTTAAAGCCATCTAATGTATGAGCCAGTACAACTGATTCAGGGAGAGAATTCACGCATCTCTCACTGTAACAAACCCCTTCCGAATATTTAGGTGGAACCTCTTTTCTTCTAATCGGAATGGGTGACCTTGTGTCAGCTGGAAAGACCTGCTGGTAAATAAAGTATTACAGAGATTATTATATGATCCCCTTATATATTTATACATAGTTATCATATCACCTCTTAAGCACCTCTGCTCCAGCGTGAACATCCCCAATTTGGCCAGTCTTTCCTCATTGCTAAGACTTTCCCTTTACCAGCTTAGTTGCCCTTCTCTGTACCCTCTCTAATACAATAATGTCCTGTTTGAGTGATGGAGACCAAAACTGTACGGCATATTCTAGATGACCCCTTCCTGCGTTGAATCAATGCCCCTTTAATTCAGCTTTAGACCTTATTGGCCCTTGATGCTGCTGACTGACATTGCTTGCTACAGCCAAGTTTATTATCTACACGGACTCCAAGGTCATTTTCCATAATGGATTTGCCTAGTGCAGTCCCTTTAAGGGTATAAGTGAATATTCTTACATCCCAGGTGCATGACTTTTATCAACATTGAATCTCATTTGCCACTTAGCTGCCCAGATTGCCAGTTTGTCAAGATCCTGTTGCAAGTGCCACATCATGGATGGAATTAATTGGGCTGGATAGTTTTGTGGCATCTGCGAACACTGATACATTACTTACAATACCCTCCCCTAAGTCATTAATGAACAGGTTAAATAAAAGTGGGCCCAATACTGAGCCCTGAGAGACCCCACTAAGAATCTTACTCCAAGTAGAGAATGTACCACTCTCTGATCCTGTAGCCATTTTCCTATCCATTTACAAAGGACTTCATTAAGCCCAACAGACCTTAATTTAGAAAGCAGTCATTTGTGGGGCAAAATCCAAAGAGATTACAATAAAGCCATGCCGATTGCTGCTCATAATGCCATTTACTAGGACAAAATTTTGAATGTGATCCCTTAACAAGCCTTCAAATAGTTTGCCCACCGCAGATGTCAAACTTACTGGCCTATAATTACCAGACTGAGATTGAGAGCCTTTTTTAAATATTGGAATTACATCAGATTTCCTCCAATCCATAGGCACCATACCAGATGAAAGTGAATCTGAGAAAAAAAGAATTATGTAGGGGCCAGTCTAAAACTGAGCTAAGCTCAATGAAGAATTGCCTGTGTCAATTCACGTGTGCGCTGAATTTTCCGAAATTGCCTAACGAGGCAACTTTGAGCGACTTTGGAAAATGCAGCACTGCGTGTGAATAAGTGCAGGTGATTCTTCATTGAAGCAGCTGGAAGGCAGGGGGAAGCGGTTCATGAGATAGTTGAGAGGCGCTTAGTCGCCAGGCCACGAATCTCCCCGAATCTTCTGGACTCGACTAGCCCTTACTCTTAATTCTCATGCAGCACTTAGTTCACATGCAACATGTAAGGCTATTGTGATACTAAACTCTACAGTTAGTATAGCTATGGTTTGTGTGAAAGAGTGGAGGGGTGAGTGTGTATGCTGGGTTTTAATTATGGAGGTGTTGAACTTGATGGACTTTGTCTTTTTTTAACCTAGTTTAACTATGTAACTATGTAACTATGTAATACTCGTTTAGCAGCTCCCAGACTCACTTGTGAAGTCACAAACATACCTCCAGACTGTCCCGTTTTTAGAGGGACAGAACCTCTTTTGACAGCTTAACCCACAGTCCCTCATTTGTACTGGAAAATCTGCACTGAACAGCCAGAAAAAGAAACAAAGTTTCAAACTTAATTTGCCCAGAACAGCAAAATTTCCAAAATGTTGGGAGTTATGCACAGATTTAAGGTTTCAAACCACAGAACACAAGCCTGATCAGAATTTACCTGATTAACTCCTCCCCCTTAATTAGAAGACAGAGGCAAAGAGAGGAGATAAAAATGCTGTTTACTACCAGCAGTAAAATAACCCCTTATTAACTTTTTAAAAACAAATTTTCCCCTTAGAAACCCTCAGGCTAAGACGCTAGAAGAAAATAAATGCACTAAATGTATTTACCAGTTTATCCCAAACAGAGAAAGAAAAGCTGTTTATCTCAGTCAGAAACTCTCAGAACACACAGCAGTCAGTATTTGTACTTACTCCTTCCTTGCACCCAGTATTCCCAGCATGCACAGCAAACACCAATGCCTTAAAGTTAACACTGCTTAATAACTTAATTCACATGCAACACTGAGGGGCAGATTTACTAAGGGTCAAGTGAATTTTCAAATTAAATTTAAATTTCTAAAATTTCGAAGTCATTTTGGGCTACTTCAAGTATCGAATAGCCCAAAATTTGGTTTGAATTGAAACATTTTGAAAATTCGAATTTCAAATTATGTCTCTTTAAATAACTTCAATTTTGACCCTTTGCCACCTATAAGTTGCTGAATTGCCATTGTAGCTTATAAGCAACCTCCTGGAACCTTAGTCCTAGAAAATTGAAGGATTTTTTTTTCGAATTGAAAATGCATTTGAACGATTTTTATTCGATTGAAAACTGACCTATTTGGTTCAATTTCCTTCAAAAATGGCCTTTAAAAAATTTGATGGTCAAATTTTTTAACTTCGAAATTCATCACACACAACAGTCTCTTAGCAGCTCCCACACTCACTTTTTTTTAATTCGAATTTTGAGTTTATTTTAGTGTAATTCGACTAGGGAATAGCCTAAATTAGATTCGAATTTGAAATATTTGAAATTCTAAATTTTAAATGTATTATGTACTGTCCCTTCAAGAATTCAAATTCGACTATTTGCCATCTAAAACCTTGTGTTTTAGCCTATGGGGGACCTCCTACAATCAATTTGGAGTCGTTTGGTGGATTTTGAAAATGTGAAAAAATTTTAATAAAATTTGATTTAAATTTGCAGGTCAATTCTATTCAATCGAATTTAAAAAATTAACATTTCGAGTTTATGGGAGTTTTTAAAAACTCACTAAACCCTAAGGGGCACATTTACTAATAGCCGAATTTCAAAGTGAAAAAAACTTTGAAATCCGACCATCTAATTTTTTTGGGGGGTCTGAATCATGCTATTTTCTTGATGTTTGTTCCAGAGAAGCTAAATTTTTTCAGGCTTTTTCACCAAAAGACGGAACTCAAATGTTTGCCTGAGAAGTCATAAATACAGTAGTTGGATTTTTGGGTTAATTCCAGTGCTGAACACAGAAACTTCCAAATAGGGTAAGGGCCTCTTCCGGGAGGTCAGAGATGCTGGATTTTCAGATATTTTCCATCCTAGGAATTTAATAAATCTTGAAAATTTGAGGTTTCTTTCAACTAAAAATTTGGATTTTATAGTTACATTTTCAAGTTTTTGCCATTCAGACTTTAATAAATAACCCCCATAATGTGATTTGTAAAAGTGCTCATAAGAGCACACTGATCAGTTTTTCAAAGATATAAATTAAATATTGAAAGAGAATTTTATTTATTATATATAAACATTGTACAAAAAGTGCAAAACGCCATACGTGATAAAACTCCCTTAAATTCATAGCATAGAAAATGTCCTTATTCTCTTGATTAGGTATTTTTTATATAAATATTCTCTTAAAACGTCTTATCCAATTGATGGAAGGTGTACATCAACTCATTATGTATATGGCACAATGCTGAGTTATATTTTTGCTATCCATTATTTATATAGCAGACATATTTTAATGTGTTATTGCAGGCAGGGCGCTTGTTATAAAAAGGATGTAAATTGTGCCCTTCTGGATCATTCTGATTTTCATATTGTCATTTGTGGGGCAGGGAGAATAAATTGCAGATTATACTTTCAAAATGGATTCCTCTTCAGCAGTAGCCACTTCATGTGAAAGTTTCCCAGATAAAAACAACAATGATTAATGACCCCTGACATTAGATTGGGAAATGTGCGACACAGTGTGATGATCCTGTACTTTTTGCTCTACTTGAAAATGAATCAGAAATTGAAAATGCTGAAAATTGTGGTTGGAGAGTGAGAAATTAGAGTATAAGTGGAAAATGGGATGGCAGTAAAGGGAGGACAAATCAGGCATAGGATTAAGAGAAAAATACATTTGAATGTGTGTATATAGGCTGGGGCATAAGTTGTATCTCTGGCCCCCAACAAAAATGTTTTCTTGGCCTCCTCAACCCATGTGTATGTGTTCCTACCCTAATCTATGCTGATAAAAATATGTTGGCATCCCTCAATGTATTTAGGAACACACCCACAAAAATATCCATATCCCCCACAACTTTTATCTGTTGTTTTCATTATGTGGGTAGTACCCTGCCCCAACTCCAATCAGGGAGAGGTTCCAACTGTATTTGTGTCTCTAATGTAGCCAATCTCGTCTTTCTGTATATTATATCTTCAGACATATCTGTACCTTTGTTCCAGAGCCTGACTCTGTAAATTTGAGATTCCCTTCTACTAAATAAAATGTTTGTGTAGAGTCTATTCCTTGATAGATGCAGTGTTAAAACTCCAAAACTTCACCCTCTCCTCTTTTGTAGTGATGGGCGAATTTTCTGCGAATTCCCGCAATTCGCTGCTGGCGAATAAATTCGTGAAATTGGTGAAAATTCGTCGGAAAAACAATGCACGCCGAAAACGCATCAAAAGCGTGCGGCGACTCGTTTCGCAAATTTTTCGCCAATTCGCGAATTTCTCTGGAAATTCTAGAATTTTTTGAATGCAAAAGTTTGCCATTAATTGAAATTGCCTCTTAGTTGGAAAGAGAAAGACACAATTATCATTTATTAAACATAACACTTAACATCACCAGCTGCTCCATCCACTGCCTGCAATCAACCGATGTGGAAGTTCAGAGCCCCTCTGCATAATCCTCCTTGTCCATTAAAATAGCCAATCCTCTTTCAATCTACCAAACCACAATGGGAGTGGGGGGAATGGGCTGCCCTCCTAAACCCTGTCATGTCCTGCTTCCCCACAATTTTCTACCATCTGTAGACAGCTGTGTACAGATGGTTCCCTTGACTATTAACCCTGTATATGTGGTTGACACTTTTTGGGCTTTTGGCTTAATATGAAGTTGACTTTCATAAAATTGGAGTATTACATTCCCTTGCTTTTGATCTTTTCCACCAAACACTGTTGTCCAACTGAATTAAAACATCATCTTGTAACAGTAGTTTGTAGTGTATCCTCACATACAACAGGTGAGTGAAAAGTTGTGACTAGTGAATGCAGCACATTAAGGATGTGATTGCAGACTTTACAGCGCATTATGAAATTTCAAAGCATAATGGCAGTTTATCCCCTACATAGGAGTAGTAGTAAGGTAAGTACTTCCCAGGCAGCACTTACCTAGCATAGGGACCTCCCCTCCCATGCTTCCGTAGCTTTGGTATCAATAGCAGGAGCTGAATAGGTGCCACAAATAGTTAAATTAGCTCTCTATACTACTGGTTCTCACCAAGATTCTCATCTTGTCTCATGATAGCAGTTCCAATGGACCCAGGTTCATTCTCTCTTTTCTGGATGACATTCACTGTGGGCATCCTGAAGAATTCAATCTGTGAGGGGGGGTCTACTCTCTTTCTATCTCATATGAGCTCCTTTGGAGGAAATATGTTTATTTGCATTGATGCCAATTCCACTGAATATTACATGAACAACTACACAAGGACTTTAAATTATATGATATGACTACATACAACATTCCTTCACAAACTAGAGAGGACACATGTAACAAAGTGTCTGTTGGGAGTTGCCCATCTTCAGGCTGTGATTTACTAAAAGGAACTGCAACAGGTTGACCTTGTGGACAAATATGCTTCTCAACCTCACATCTGTGTAATTGTATAAAAAACAAATAACTGTTACCGGATGGAGACTTGTTGTTATATCAGGTTCAGTAACTGACAAGCAATTAGAATGAAACTCACAAACCGGGACTCTGGCAATGACCTTGAATCACCTTGATCCAGTACCATGACACATATTGTTATGTGTTTGCACACAGGAGGGTACCGATATTGATTTCTTACAGAACTTCTACAGGAGCAGCCCCAGGCCACTTTAAGACGAACAGAAGAATATATCAACCAGCCCGAGGGCAATAAAATCTGTTTTATTGATTCACACACATTTTTTCTGACCAAAACTTTGTTCAGTTTGCAGACATAGAATAGACGTGGGAGGCATCGCTAAAGGGAAGGAACACTGAAAATGGTTCAGGAATTTTGATCATTGATATACCATTTATTTTTGTTCCCATAACAGAAGTCCTGGTTTTAATTGCAGTGTTGCAAATGAATGTTCAAAAGTAATTTAGAGCCAACCAACAAGCTTGATGATGTTTCTTGGCTCCTTGATTAACTTGAATCAGCACAGCATTAAATAAAAGGATAGATCCCTATGACACAACATAAATAACAGTCACCCAAAATGTCAACTTGTGTATGTGCACAAGCCAAATCCCCAGAGAAGGCTGCTAAAATTGAGAAGATAAAGGTAGTTCTTTGATCCCTGATGCCCAGACATAGAGGTGTGATCTATAACAGTGACCCCCAACCATTGGGGAGTGACCTTGAAACAGGTGCTTATTTTTTAATTTCTGGATTGGAGGCAAAGTTTGGTTGCATATAAAAAAGGTGTACTGCGAAATAGTGCTTCATGTAGGTTTCCATCCGAGGGGCTACCAAATAACAAATCCCAGCCCTCATTTGTCACATCCATGAATTTGCTCATAAATGTGTTGCTCCCCAACTCTTTTTACATTTGAATGTGGCTAATGTGTAAAAAAGATTGGGGACTTCTGTTCTAGAAGATCTAATTTTTGAGACACCTTCAAGGAACACCCTACCATAACCGGAACCTTATTACATAAATTCAGAATGGCCAAGGATCCTCCACTAAGATCCATGAAGAACATTCAAATCCCTTGACTTTTGGAAACTGAATGACTGGCAATGCATTTTTACTTTTGTTACATATGCATGGTGACATATGCATGGTAACTAAAGCCAATGAGCCTACTTACCACCCCTAAATACATATTTTGCCAATTTATAAAACCATTCTGCTTGTGGGATTGAAACAGTGGCCTGCACGGGTATAAGTAGGTTTTGGAATTTGAAAACTAGACTTACCACTCCATGTAATATATCCCCCTCCAGTGGAAGCATCTCAGGGACTATCTATCGCCCCTACACCTAAGAGGAAGCAGATCACGTGGATGGTCAGGGAACACAGGGTCTGCCTTTTCTCTAGTTTTGTAGCATTTCCCCTCCCCATCCATTATCCTACCAGCAGGTGGTGGGCTCGACATTAGTGGTCAGGGAGGCTGGGTGGCAGTGCATTGGGCCTGTCTGAAGATTTTTTTGTGGTGGCCAGGTGTTCTAATTAAAACACTGCCTAGTAGTAGGTAAAGGTCAAAGAGATAGAACCATGAGCACCCTTCCCTTATATAAACCAGAGATAGAATGTGTCACTAGATCCTTGGAAATCTCCTTTCTGCAGGGCATAGAGTTTCATGGTTTCCATGATTACATGTTCCAAGGAAGCAGTTGTATAGACCAACCTCGTGTCACATAAAGCAATCCAGGTACAGGTATGGTACTTATGATATAGAATGCTCAGGACCTGGGTACAAGGTTAACAGTCCTTTACATAATTTGGATCACTCTACTTGTCTACTAAAACATACTTAAAACATTACATAAACCCAACAGGATTGTTTTGCCTGCAATAAGGATTCATTATATTTAAGTTGTTATCAAGTACAAGCTACTGTTTAATTATTATGGGGAAAAGGAAATCATTTTTAAATGTTTGTATTATTTGGATAAAATGGAATTTATGGGATACAGTCTTCCTGCAATTCAGAGCTTTCTAGATAAAGGGTTTTCAGATAAAGGATCCCATATTTGTATTACATTGTATATCTAGAGAATTGTAATACATACTTTATGTCTATTATAATGTGTGGTTAAAAAATACCCCACTCTGGGGTGTCAGACTTCACATCAGGGGTACCCAGCTGGAACTGGAGCTCCATATATTACAAACTGAGGGGCTAGAGTAGATACAATCATAACAGTACACATAAAATTTAATAAAGTATCCCTCGCAATGGGCTGGAATGGCTGCAGTTAATCACGGATCAATTCCTTAGTAAATAAATTACGATGATGATAGAAGTAATTTATGCACTGTGATGCTGATCTATAATAAAGTAATGCAATTTTCTCTTTCTTTTTTTGCATAGAATAGCAGCTGCGTTCGATTGATTTTATGATTCTGTGAATGTCTTGTACATTCCCTTAGGAGCAGATAATATTGAGCGAGAGCAAACTGTATGTTGAATCTTTACTTAATTGTGAGTGACAAGACTTTATCTTGCTTGAAACAAAATATTTTCTCCGAGTGGGAGGGAGGAATTTTATGATATTATGTTTATGTTTACGTGGATAGCACATACTTGCAAATCGGGATTTCAGATGTCGAGCGCTATGTTTTCCCAGGATTCCATGGTAATTGCAAAGGCATGTTAAGTGGGGTCAGTTGAAACTAGTGTGCAATGCACCAATATAGATGCAAATAAAGGAACCCTTTGGTGAATCCTGAGCATAATCCTGAGCATGATATAGTAAATAAAATACCCACTATTGTATAATATAAGGATATTGTAAGTCACCAAGTAAATTCATGACCACATAAAATCACAAGACCAAATATGAAGAATAATATATCATACAACCACAACTTTATTTATTACAATACACAAGTTTAAGTATTCTTTGTAGACATTAATAAATGAGAAAATGCAGTATGGCCACAAAATGAGCAGAGAATGGACTACACATGCAATATTCAGTGTGAGTGTACAGGTCATAATTCAGGTGTTATGGCTAGAATGCCAAATATGTAGATAGGAAAATGATTAGGAAGGCATTTTAGACATAGGGCAGTGTTACAATCTTCCAATTTCCTAGGCCTAAGACAACTATAAAAGCACCTTTTGCTCCATGGCAAAAGCCTCCCCCCACACAAATACATTTTTTACACATATTTTAAAACCATACAACCCTTATTTGACCTCTTCAAAATTCTGTCACCCATCGGCAGTCACCGGGCCAACAGTTCTTAGTGTGATACCACTGTGGATTGCCTGATAAGAGCCAAGGAACTATAATGAACAAGATCTGAAGGCCAATAATTCTAGTTGGAGTATTCATTGAGTGGCACTGTGTACTTATAGCAAATACTCTTGCTATAGAATCCTCTGAAGCTGATGTTTTCTTTTTCAATATCTCTTTATTCAACCTCAACACTATTTTGGCTTCTAGAGGATAAACAACAATTGTTAGGAGACAAGTGGATTTACTTTAAAAAACCCTTTCAGGGAAAGATTTGTGTCGGCAGGTACAACTACTGTTGTTTGAAATTCAAATAGAATCAAAGCAAAGGTCTCCCAAATGTTTCAGTTCAAAGGCTGACATAGCTCTGTGCACAAAAGCAATTTCTTTTAGATTATGCCTTAGAAGCTGCAACTTAACGGCAAGAGAATGTGATTAAAAGAATTCCACCTCGCTTGTGGCAAAGAGAGAGTTTTTGGGACTATTTTCCCAATGAACAACATCGGAGTGATACTGAGAGTTTTGGGTATGGTATAACAAGCCAGAAGATAGCTTTTGTTTTTTGGATTACTGATGACTTTGTTGATTATGTT
>CM044437.1:149781560-149795873 GCA_024363595.1 Xenopus borealis
GTACAGACTATGAGCAAACTTAGGGACTGTTCCTGCTGAATTGTGCTTAGTACCAGGGAATAGCTGTATGCTTCCATAGTTTTATGGTATATATTTCTACACATAACTTGTAGAAGGGGTAGTAAAATGACCTTCCTTCTTTTGACCAGTAGAACACTGTAACACTGCCATTCTATTTTTTAGTTGGGCCTCATATCAAGTATTAGGAGTCAGAAACTTGAATAAAGTACATAAGTACCATTACCCATGGGAGATAGTAAGGATTTGAATGAATAGCTTCACCTATAAAGAAACAACTCAGGGAAATGAAGCCCCTCCAGTGGACTGTGGTTCCTACACTTAGTTGGATTCTGCCCAGGGAATTATAACTCTACCCTACTATTCCTCAGTGGAGCAGAATCTGGCCTGTCTATCTCTCAATTTCCTATGCTGGAACTTAGGACCTTTAACCTGCTCCCTAGATTCACTTAAAGTTCTTGGATCCCAGCTCATCCATTTTACTTCTTTTCCTTATATAAACTAGTGTCAGGAATTGATATCAACACCACTGGGCCAGTGGACAAAACCTCTTGTCCATAGGCATAGATAACAGACTCCCTGAGCAGTAGGGGGAGTTAACCCTTTGAATTAACCCTTTTTGATTCAGTTTTTTGCTGATGTTGTGCAACAAAAGGTAAATAAAAGAGTACAAACAAAACTAGTGCTTCATATTTAATATTAATAAGTGCTTTGAAGGAAAAGAAAGGGCATATTTAAATAGTGATGATTGGTTTAAGGGAAAGTAGTCATGCATTTTCATGGTTATCTGGGGTTTGTAATCATAAATTTTTTTTTTAAATATTAGTCGCATGAGGAACGTCATTAATCAGGACAGAAATAGCTATCTGTGTGCCAGTCCATTTAATATTTTAGTAGGTCACAACCCTAATAATAATAATGAATAGCAGCATCCTATATTAGTCAAACTTCCTTGACTATGTTACTGCCATCAACCCCATTAAACCATATGTGTGTCCTTCATTTGGACCAATACTGACCGGATTTATGACTGGGATGCTATAGAAGTGAGGAGCTTAATGGATGTTCCTGCAGTCTCTAAGGAAGATTTTCATTGGTTGTCTGGCAAGCGAGAGAGCCAAGATCATGGACGTGAACTGATGGATCTTCTGCCTCATTGGGCATCATCATCATTCCCTTTTTTTCTGCTAACATTTAATGGAATATACCTGAGTCATTATCAGTGTGATATTTGATGACAACGTTTGGGCCTCAGAATTCTACTTAAGAATGAGTGCAACATTGCCACTGATGCAAAACCTCTGAGCATAACCTGAGGCACTGACCTCAATATGCCAGCATCATATCACATTATTTGCAAGCAAGGAATAAAGAGTAAACATATATAGTATGTATAGTATAATAAACAATGTTGAATGTCCCAACCAATGTCTCAAGACTATTCTGTAGCAAAAAGTAAGGAAAGAGTTATGATTAGGAGTGCTAATGACTTAATGAGACAGTTTGTGCATACAACTAGAAGCTCTATATGTCCATCCATGTGTGACTTAGCTGGGGATGAGATCTAACAGACTCTTGTTGGTTGGTTGGTTTACTCTGTTACAGGTTGGTTGGTTGGTTGTTATACCATGATATATCTCCAAGATCTTTTTTAATTCCTAGTGCTTGTGCATTCTCTTCTATTGGACTGTTAGAATTGACTAAGCACTGACTAGTGTACTACATTATTCTTCTAGTTTTCTCACCTTCTGCTAACTGCACTTCATCTTCAGTTCCACTTGATGTGGGGGTGTCAAAAGGCTCTGTCTGCTGTTGCTCTCCCTGTACACTCTGTCTTTGGGAGATATCATCTGATCATTTGGCTTTAATTATCATCTGTATGCTGATGATACACAAATATATTTATCCACCTCTTCATTAACAGCTGAAACAGAGGCTCAAGTCTCTAACTGCCTCTTAGCTATCTCAAATTGTATGAACCTCAAACTCAACCTAACAAAAACTGAACTAATCCTCTTTCCACCTAAGCCTGGTCCTACTGCCCCTTTTACTATCTCTGTTGATTGCATGCTCATTAACCCTGTCAACTCAGCATGCTTTCTGGGAGTAATCTTTGACTCCTCTCTCTCCTTCTCTGATCATATTAACACCACTGCCAAAACCTGTCACCTTTTCTTACGCAATATTGCCAAAATCCCATTTCTCAGTCTGTATTAAACATTGCTGACAGAATTATCCTCCTCGCATTCAAAAGGGTACAGGCCTTCCCCTGCTGAAGTTCTAATCATGGCTTCCTACCAAACAAAGAATAATTTTTAAACTCCTCCTCATAAACTTCAAAGCCCATCATTCCTCTGCAAAAACGTAAAACTCGTTGAGCTCATCAGCAAATGCAGGATCTGTGCTTAGTGTTGCTGAGGAGTCTCTCATACCGTGCCCCAAGCACCATGTGTCGCGTTGGTGGAAGTGCAACTCTACACGCTCACAATACCTGCATTTGTCATCTTTTACAGTGTGCCGAACACCATATGAAGCCTCTTTGTAGGCACTCATATCACTTGTAGTGAGTCCAGCATTATGAGCAGCAGTTAGAGTGTTCACTGCCAACCAAATCGATCTGCCAACCCACGGTTTCTGATTCGAAAAAGATTTAATTTTCACCACAGGGACAACTTCATCCACACATATGTGAACAAAGCTAATAACTACTTCGGCAAACTCATTGATGTTGTCTGTGCATGCCCAGAACATGTCCCAGTCCACATCATCAAGTGCATCCTGTAGCATGGCTTCTTATTGAACAGACCAGTGTTTCACCTCCCTCACAGGTAGCTTCATGAATGAAAGTTTGTTTATATTCCGGCATGAGGAAAATTGCGTTATTGTTAGATTTCCCAAATGATGGATGTAAAACAGCTTTGTAGCCTTGCTTGATTGGGATCCAAAGTCCTAGTTGCCCTGGTCAGACACGTAACATGTTCGGCATTGCTTGTCTGAGGTTTTCTTTATTAAAGTCCCCTGCTACGATCAAGGCTGGATTTATCTATTGGGCGCCCCTAGGCCAGCTGGCGTTTGTCGCTCCTGTCCCCTCCCTTTAATTTGCTGAAATTTTTATGATCAGAATGGAGCAATGGGAATTGGCACACAGGAAATTTAAATTTCTGGTTGGGCAGCTTGCCACCCCCTTAAAATCATGCCACCATAGGCCTGGGGCTAGGTGGCCTTTCCTCAGATCTGGGCCTGGCTACGATGAGTGCCGCATCTGGATGTTTGTTCTGAGTCTCACATAGCCCATCTTGGAGTTCAGACAATGATTTACCTGTGTCCACACTGGGTGGAATATAAACAGCCATGGCAATGACCAAGGTGAACTCGCGAGACATGTAGTATGGATGACACTTGATGATTAAATACTCCAGATGAGGTGAACAATAGCTGGAGAGAGTAGCAGGACTCCTTGTATCACACCATTTGTTGACCATGAAACAGACTCCTCCACCTTTAGCTTTCTTAGCCTCCACTATTCTGTACTTGTGAAACACAAAGAATGAGTCCAACTTACTGCTCGATCTGGCACTGTGGGTGTTAGCCATGTTTCCATAAAGCAAAGAATGTTACAATCCCTCATGTCACATTGGAAAGTAACTCTTGCTCTTAGGTCATGCAGTGTGTTTTCCAGGGACTGGACACATAGCCAGCAGGATACTGGGCAGTGGAGTTCGATGTGCTTGTTGTCTGTTTCAGAAGCCGCCATGTTTACCACATTGTTTCTTTGTTCGTCACCGCGGGTCAGCATCGTGGACATCTGGGTTGCGGAGGATCTCGGCTGGCTACGACAAGTTGGGATGAAAACTGTCCAAAATTACATGTGAAAATTGTTTCCCGATTTCCAAAAGTGTCTTTCTGTCATAAGTAACCAAACAGGATGATGTATGTATGTTGTGAATGACAGAAATTAAGAAATAAACTAACTAAATGGATTGTTCAGGAAGGCATCTGAACATAGCCGTGCCATAATTGACTGAGGTATAGGACTGTGGGGGGCACTTCTGGGGGTCCTTGGGCACTCACCCACCTGTGCAGTTAATCCAGACACTTACTGTCCCTTCTGAATCTCGGAGCTGCCCTTCCAGTCGGCCTGCTGCTCGGACTTGTTTTTACTCGAGTATAACACAAAGAGACTCATCAACTTGGTTGAACAGCTAAATCTATTCAGGCCCAGTTGGTCAGACTGTGAATGATATAACTTTTCTAGAGTTATTGCTTGGTGAAACCAGGTCAACATTTTCCAATTTTACTCAGCTAATGTTGCCTGGGTCTGTACAAAAATGCAAATAATAAAAGAAATTGACACTAAAATGTCAGTGAATGAGAAGATAAAATATATGAAATTATGAAATGGTATCCCCCCAAACCAAAGACCAAATCTGCATCAGTGGATATAAAGAAAGACATAAGTCCAATAGCAAGTGATGAGACACATGAAAGCTTAGTGGAGAGAGTTCTTCATTATTGTAAAGGATCAGAATGAAGCCCTGTGGTGAGCAGCCAGTTCCACTGAATAGATTCCTGCTATTCAGCAGAACCTTTCTCATCCCCAAGAGCCTATGCAAATGACATGATAATCCCCATCATTGCTCTTGAGAGACGTTCTATGGACTCCTTCTCGTTGGTTTATCGGGGTTAGTGAAATAGAAATCCTCTGATCAGCCTCGAAGCAGTTACGTTTCTTTACTGGCTCCCAGGAGGATCCTTATGCTCATGCTTCTTACTATGAGTTTGACAGATGGAGTGAACAGCTTTGAATTCATTGTGCATTAAACAGCATTTCTCAGAACTTCCTTTATTTGTGAGACTCTACTGGGTATTTGAGGGTGACTCACAAGCTCAACTTTAAAAAAACATAATGCTCTTAAATGAAAGGGCAAGCTGTTATGTTAAAGAACTGTCCATTTTCTGACAACCTTCATGGAATGTGTCGATGAGTTCCTCTTCACACTCAGGGTCAAGCATGACACATGACACTTTCACTCATTCTTCCACATTTTCTAGCCATGCTGGGAATTCTGTGATTGACAAACTTTCATTCATGATAAACTAGACTGGCTGATTGATCACATGGCAATCTGAATTCAACACAGATAACTCAGCACTGTCTCCTTGGTTGCAAATTGATGACCTTTTACAGAAGATCCTGATGGCTACAGTTACATAATGCTAAAAAGTAGTTCCCTTACCTGTGATATTCTCTTTTAACTAAACTACATATCCTCTCTGACATGAAAATGAAGGTTCTAATGGAGAGTGTTCCTATACTACAAAACAAGACTGTAATTGTATCTTTGGGGCACAATTCATTGATTCCTGTTGTGTGACCCCTCATTTGAGACTTAAAGGGGTTGTTCACCTTGAAACTAACTTTTAGTATGATATTTTGACACTTGTACCTTGAAACTAACATTTAGTATGATATTTTGATATTGAGCATGATATTTTGACACAATTTGCAATTGGTTTTCATTTTTCATCATTATTAGTTTTGAGTTAGTTAGCTTTTCATTCAGCAACTCTCCAATTTGGCATTTCAGCAATTTCTTTGTCAAATAACCTAGCAACCATGTATTGATTTGAATAAGAGACTGGAATATGAATAGCAGAGGGTCTAAATAAAAAGTAGTGTGAGGATTTATCCTGGTGCTCCAGTGGGATGGAGGGGATGCCTGCTGCACCTCCAGCGGGGACGGCCACTGTACTTCCAGTGGTGACGCCCACCGCATGGTGATTCCTCTTCAGCCGTTCACAATACTCGCACGCGAAGTGCTCACTTCCTGATTTTCCCCATGGTGATTCCTCTTCAGCCGTTCACAATACTCGCACGCGCAGTGCTCACTTCCTGATTTTCTGCATGAACAGACACTTGCGTGATTACGTCATCATGCATGGTGCAAAATTCAAAGGGTACTTAAGGGGACTTTTGCATTGAGATCATTGCCCGTTGTTTGGTTCATCTTAGCGAGTTCCTTGGTGCTATTCTGATATTCTGATTCCTGTGTTTGACTCTTGCTTGCCTGACTTTCCTGACTTCTGTGATCCTGACCTTGGCCTGTTACCTGATTATTCTAAAATCCGTAATCCGACCTGTGCCTGTTTAACCCTTCTGATTGATCTCCTGGTTTTGACCCTTGCATGTCTGACTCAGACCACACTTTTGCCTTCCCCTTGAACCTTCTGCCCAAAGACTTTGCTATATGATTGTGCCCCTCTACTCGTCCAGAATCCTTGCTTGGCCCCTCTCTTTATAAGACCTTGTGGCATCCAATTAGCCTACGGATACTCCCAAGGGGAATGGCAGCTGTTAGAGGCAGAAGCAAGAGACGAGACCAGGGAGCCTAGCATTGGTTCTGGATTTTTAGTGCTGTCCATGATAGTAGCCTTACAGAGCAATTGTTTTTTAGATGGCGTTGGTCAACAACATTTGAAATTCAGAAGAAGAATGAAAATAATTCAAAGACTATAAAAAATTAATGTTGCTTAGAATTAGCCATTCTATAACATAATAAAAGGTACCTGAAAGGACTTACTACCACCTCCTTGCATCCTGGAAACCCAATCAGGATACATGAATGTGCTGTCTGTGGCAGTTAGTGATGAGCGAAATATGCCCAATTTTGCCAAAAAATTTGAGAAAATTTACAAAGCAATAAAATTTAGAAATGGCTAAAAACATTTTCTGCATCAAATGCATTGGAGTCAATGGGTGTACTTTAACTAGTTTTTCGTGGAAATTTTAATAATGGTGTTGCCATTTTTTCAGGGTTTTTTAAATAAGAAATATGCATTTATTTATAGTAAACAAATATTTGGCTAAATTCTAATACTGTCGTTTCTGTTTTTTCAAGCATTTTCCCCCATGTTCAAAAACTCTTATATCATTCAAAATTGACGGTGAAGCTTTTTCACAGATTTTTCAACATTTTTGCAACTTTCAAAATTGCAAATTCACCACAAATCTGTATCGGGTGTGAAATTTCACTAATCCTTAGTGTCAATGTGTTGCTTTTATTTCAGAAGTATTTTGGTAGAAAAATAAAAAACACACCACTGCAGTCTTAACTGGTGGACCTTCTGGTTGAATGTTTGACTGGTAGACCAGTATACATTTTTCACACTCTCTTATTTTAGATTGCCAGAGAGTATACAAAAATGTGACTCCACTCATCCACTTATAAAAGAAACTGTCCCAATATGATGTGCTCAGAGTCGTTATATAATAAAATATTTCTTGACAGGAGAATCCCAGGACTGAGAAAGAAGCATTTGTCATGTGCAACTATTTGAATCATATGTAGATCTATGTATTATATGGCGGCTCCCTTCTCTCAAATTATTAATATTACTTGGGCAAACCTTACTCTCTTTAAAGGTGGCTATAGACGTTACAATTACGATCTTTCCAGAGAAGATCTTTCTAGGACATATTGTTCATTTCAAAACATGTGTAGTGCTGAGTCATCAGATATACATATACAAACAATAGAATTCTACCTGATGATTCAGCACTAACAATGGCTGATGTTCTGGTGCTTTCAAAAGCGTCCAATCAAAATATTACTGGCAGCTCGATCAATACAGTATATCCAAGTCTTTTGCCTATAGTAGTCGGTTCGTTTTCCACCAATATCATATGAAAATTTGTACGATACGATATTATTGGTGCATCTATAGCCACCTTTAAAGTATGACAGATACTTTAGGAAGATTGGGGAAGACTATTTTTTTTCCAAAGAACTCTTCATTACATAAAAACAATTCCCATTCTGAGAAGGTGATGATAACTCAAACACAGTGCATGCAACATAAAATGATAGAATGACATATTCTCCTTGTCGACTGAACACAAACCAAACTAAAGGTTCAGTAAAAGTGGAAGTCTAATTAATCTCCTGAACGTACAGTGACAAAAGTATCCAAAGTAATCTAATTTGAGTCAGTAGCAGTTAACACAGGTTCACAGACTGGTGACCCAGTTCGGGGATTTGTGAATTTTGGCTTTAATGTCTGCACACATTAGAGAAAAACCTACATCAATTAATATTTCTTATTGGAAACAAAACTTATGCTTGGCTGAGTCCATGTGCCTGTTAAGGAGAACCACTTATAAAATATTTCCCATACCTGCTGTGATTTCTCTTTGCATTGCTCTGTGCAATATTATTTCCCAAGTAGACAATTAGGTTTAATTATTTCAGCCTCTTTTATAAATTCAGCTGGCTCTTGTATGAAAATAACACTGCACTTGAATGTTATTAACTGCAGATTTGTATCAGATATTTCATTGAACAGTGATTCTCAAAATGTTGCATTCAGCATGCTCACAACTCTAATATGGACTAGTTGTCAACTCACTTACAAGGCTTTACTTTATTTACCATGAATGGGGAGCAGGCCTGGACTGGCAATCTGTGGGTTAGGGCAAATGCCAGATGGGCTGCTATAAGGTGCCATAGAAAGTCAATATTTAGTGGGCTGGTGGGGGCTGTTTGGGCCTCTAAGTGGGCTGATTGGGCCTCTGTGTACCTGAAAAGCCAGGGCCTATTTTGATTCTCAGTCCAGTCCTGATGGGGAGACTTGCAAAGGGGAGAAAGTAGGCATAAAACACCTTGTTTTCTGCATTGTGGATTTGCACCAATGGGAACAGCACTTTGCAAATGCAAAATGTAAAAGGTTGAACCTTACTCAGCAGTTTTGCATTCAGCAATCGTGGGTGTTTAATGGCATGTGGGCATCCCCTATCTTCTGAGTCATTCAGAATTGTAAGGAGCACCAGGGGTAGCAAGGAGCAGAGACCAGCTGTTTATTTCAGGCATCTATGGGGGTCCCAATCCACTGACATAACTCAGCATTGAACCTTAAAGGGGTTGTTCACCTTTGAGTTAACTTTTAGTATAATGCAGAGAGTGATATTCTGAGACAATTTGCAGCTGGTCTTAATGAATGAATGAATGAATTAATTAATTAATTAAACCCAATTAAACCCAATATTGATTACTTATATCTTAGTTGGGATCAAGAACAATGTACTATTTCATTATTAAAGAGAAAAATGTAATCATTTAAAAATAACATTTAATTAAAATGGAATCTATGGGAAATGGTCTTTCATTTTTTTTCTATGGTCAGTAATTTGATCTTTCTGGATAATGGGTTTCTGGCAAATGGATAATGGAATCCATTAGCCATACACCAACTATCCAGAAAGATCAATACCTGTACTACTACTACTATGACTTCTTTTAATCAATCATTATCCTCATTCATCATAATGGCATAATGGCAACATGGCAGACATGTGTAAGCCCATTTTGATGCTTGTTTTCATTGTTCTAACTGCCCTAGAAAATGTGTATTGATGCTTTATAGATCTGGGAACTAGTCCATACTGATAAAATGAAAAACTACAAGATGGGAAAATAAAGTTGGACTTCAACAAAAGAGTCTTAATCAGCATTCTGTTATATTAAAACTGAAGCCAGTAGTGATGGGCGAATCTCACCCGTTTCGCTTCGCGTCAGTCGCGGCGCGTCATTTCCGACACGCGTCGCGTCGTCTCTGTTGCGTCGAGTCTTTTCCGTCGCGTCGCGTCATTTTCGGCGCGCGCCGCGTCGTTTTCGCCCATCACTAGAAGCCAGTAGTACAGATTTTGATTTGCAGGGCATTTTTTGACAACATTTTTCGTGCAATGCAAATAGACAGGACTTGATGACACAAGATGCAGTGTTAGTATACTTCGCCCATGTTTAACAAAAGTCTCCAAGTTTCAGGCAAGTATGTCATTATATAATTTTCCTCCATGTGTTTGACAGTTTGCAGACAGGTTTAAATTGCAGGATTTTCTTACTGCTGGCCCTGGTGAATTAAAACATTTATGTTAGAAATTCTAAGTAGTCTAGAGAATAAGAAGGACACAGATAAGGTAATCTATGCAGCATTTAAAATGGTATACAGTATCTAGTAGAATTAAGTCTAAAGCAACTGGACTTTTCTTAAAAACATTTCACCACTCATTCAAGTGGCTTCTTCTGTTCAACTTCTGTTTTCAAGAAAACTCAAAAAAATCAAATGAAACTTTTCTTCTAGTCTGAAGGGGTGGCCTCTGGTGCAGTAATCCTTTTTATGGGTAAAAAATACCCCCCCCCTATTTGTCTATAATGTCCTCTAATGTATTTGTAAAGTGTAATCATGTCCCCTCGCAAGCGCCTTTTTTCCAGATAAAACAACCCCAACCTGGACAGTCTACCCTCATAATTTAAGTCTTCCATCCCTCTAACCAGCTTAGTTGCATGTCTCTGTACTCTCTCCAGCTCATTTATATCTCTCTTAAGGACTGGAGTCAGCTGGGGATGCAGGGAACCCAAAAGCTATATGGGAGAAAGGGTTCCCACTTGGCCCAGAGTTAGTGAAATCCATTCCTGACCATTGTTTACATATGATATGGGAGCATATGGCTCTATCTCTTTACAAAGTGCCCTTGTATCAACTTTAAGCTGTAAGGTGAACAGCAATTGTATATAACAACATGGACCCTGGAATAAAATAAAGGTTAGTGTTAGTCAGCTCTCTCTTAGTACACTCCTTGGAGACTGGGAGATAGAAAGATTGGCTTATAAAGAGCAACTTTTGCTCCACAAATGATTGGTAGTGTGGAGTTAGAACTCCCTAGATAATACCAATCTAAGTGTAGGAATCACAGATTGAAAAGGGACATATTTTCATCCACCGGGAGGGGTATTCAGTTCACTGCCATGCATGCAGTTTGGTTTTCTTCTTTTTCTCAAATATAAACACAAATGTATAACAAGTATAAAGGAGAACTATACATTTATGGGCAGATTCATTTTTCATGTGAATGTTTTTTATATACTTATAACTTGAATGGGAGGTTACTTAAGAAAAATTACTAATATTCTATTGAATAGTCTTGACTAGTGATGGGTGAATTCCCGCGATTCGCGAAACACCAGAGAAATTTCACCTGGCGAAAATTTGCCGAAAAAACTAGTCACGCGTTGTTTTTTGACGCGACGCGATGAAAATGACGTGACGTGTGTCGAAAATGACGCGACACGTCGAAGTTGACGCAACGCGCGTCAAAAGCGTGCCGCGACTCGTTTGTAATTGACTTGTAAATGACTTGTACATTGACTTGTAAATTAACAAGCCAGGTTTTAGGTAGCAAATATTGAAATTAGAACTGTTTTTATGGTCGAGGTGTGATAAATCTTACATTAAATTCATTCAAATTCGAATTGGGAGATTAAAATTCGAATGTGTGAATTTTTTCACCAAAAACACTTCTATAATTCAAATTCGAGTTCAAATATACCTTAATAATCTGCACCTTAAATGTGAAATGCAAATATTGCTATATAGAGCAGAAGATCCACCCTTTAGATGTAATAGTTAAAATATTTACACCCAGCTTTGTATAAGGAACTGCCACTGAGGGGACCTGAACATTTATAGATTATCTGCTGAAAACAATACTTGCAGTCTACAGGGAAATTTACATTAAATCTTAATGAAAATTACTCACCAAGTTGATTTGACCATGTTATCAAACATTCTTTCCAAGTGGAACATTTACCAACAGCCTTATAAATAACCAGGACACAACAACAGTTAGCAATTGAGGGCACATCCATTGCATATTTTGGGGCCATTTAACTCATAGAAGGAGCACCATTAGTCCTGAATATCCATAGCTAGAATTAAATTTTTCAGCATTGTAAATTCATCAAATATATTGCAATGTGGGTTGCCACAGATAATTACTCAACATTATTTGATGGCCACCAGGAAGCAAGCCATGCTGAATCTGACTCCTTGGTAAACATCTAGTAGCAATGGACCCAGTTATAACACCAGCTTCTGAGATACCAACCTGATTGTAATATTGTGACCACCAGCCCTCTAAGGTTATGCAATTTACAGTGCAAGGCATGGACAGACAAAGACCATTGTGTCCACAATGAAACCAGAAGTGGAAGATAAGATACAAGTTGCTACAACTTCCAATGAAAGAGCAGCATAGAAAAGTGGCACATGAAAGGTGTGGATTAAAGGTCTGGTGAGTCATAACCCTCAAAACACCTTAGTTTTTAGCTCAGCCTTAAAAAAATTCTCTACTTTCCATTCATCATTCTTCTGGACTCACATTTCACTCTTCTTTTCCTTTTCTCTTTC
This sequence comes from Xenopus borealis, assembly GCA_024363595.1. Lineage (NCBI taxonomy): Eukaryota > Metazoa > Chordata > Amphibia > Anura > Pipidae > Xenopus > Xenopus borealis. Next base: position 149,793,822 of record CM044437.1, read on the forward strand.
CTAATTATCTTAAGTTATATATTTCTCTTCTCTCCATTCTCTCAGTTTCTCTCCATTTTATTTCTTCTTTGCCCTAAAGAGCTTTCCTGGCTAGTGCTACAGAAAAAAAACACAGGAGAAACACAAAGAGAATAAAAAAAAGTAAGGATTAAAAAAGTACAAAAACACAGTACAAGGTGAGAGTACAATAAAAAAAAAAAAAAAAAATTAAAGGCTATTTAACCTTTAAAGCCCACTTATGTCTTGATTTTTTATTTATTATTATTCTTTAAATAAATCTTGTAATGTAAACCACACATAACTTTTCAGGGATTAATTACTGTAGCAATCCCAGAAGTATGGATATAGCAAGATGAATATGTGGGGCCTAGAAGAGAAAGATACAGTATGTAATATTAAAAGTATGACAATAAAACTGAAGCTTCTTAGGGGCAAAGTAAAAATTCAAATTGAAAAGTTATTCTTGTGTACTTTAAGTAGGGAATAGTCCAGATTTGATTAATTTATTATGTATCGTCTCTTTAAAAATTCAAATTCAACCAGTCGCTATCTAAACCATGCTGTATTGTTGTTTTAGCCTATGGGGGACCTCCTAGAACCCATTTGGTATCAATTAGTGGACTTTGAAAATGTACGTTTTTTATGGGAAAAAGTTTGAATCGAATTTGCTATTACTTAAGAAAAATGTTCACAAAACAGAACTTAAAAGTGGCAAAGAAAGAGAAAGAACAGAAAATTTGGTAAATAGCAGAGCGGGAAAGGGAAAACATAAGAAGCAAAATAAAATATAAATTCTACTTAAAGTTACATGATCCAAATAAAGGGAAACTGTTGCCCCAGAATTAACATATCACCAACCAACCAACCAACAGATATCAATAAATATTGCCTTTTTAAATATTTTCTCATGATTCCTCATTTTATAATATTTTCTGTGCTGCTTCACAGATCACCTCACAGGAAGTTCTGCAGATCTTACTAACTGTAACAGGAAGATGCATGGGAGTAAAAGACTTTACTTTTACTTTGTTCATTCATTGGCTCATGTGACCAAACATGAATGTGTGCCTTTGGTTTGTTTTTGTACACCGTGACTACTAGGGTCCCTGGGGGGGTGGCCTTTTATTTCTTTAAATGGCCAGTGGTACATACTAGTAAAATCTTTTATTTTTATGCAAATGATTTACTCAGATGAAGCAGGGTTTTACATATGAGCTGTTTTCTGAGATACATTTTTATAGTACTTAATCTGTAATGGTGCTTTGGATTGGTGATTTTAAACGTGTTTCCGATTGATCCTTTTCCAACCACTGTCTTTTTGGATTGGCTGTATGGTACATGTTTGTGATTGGTCCTGTTTCATTTAAATATGATTTCATGGTTTGATGTTTTTTAGCCTAGGAGTAAGTGCCCCTAAGGCACAAAACGCATAAGGCTTTGCTGCAAATTTATTTTGCAAAATAAATACTTTTTAACTACATCAGCATAAGCAATGTGACCTGGTATGTGTCAGTCCTTCATTATCTATGTGCATATCATTTGCCATCCCAAGTTGAAAGTCTGGATCTTGAGCACCTGGACCCCCCTTTTGCTGGGTAAGTCAACCCCTTTACCTACTGCATGCGACATTGAATGCTCTTCTATAAGCTAATTGACATTTTTATAGAGACCTATATAGTTCATGGTATAGTTTTTCTTTAAATCCTAATTCAGATTTATTTAGTCACCTGATAAGAACATAAAATATCAATTACAATTCATTCAGTTCCATGATAAGAATTAAAATATCAAGTAAAAGTTATTCAGGCAAAATAAAATAACATTTAATAATACAAAATGCTCAAACAGCCGCCTAGACTAGTCTCAAGGGTCATGAGCTCTCCAGAGTACAGCCCCCAGTCCTCAAGGGCACATACAATAAATTTCCAAAAAAGTTTTACCCAAAGGCATCCAATTTAAATGTTAAAAATTTTCAATATTTATTCATTATAAATTAAAAAATGCATACAGACCCATAGATGCTCTGCCTTACGCGTTTCGTACCCCCTGGTA
>CM044437.1:149843979-149857093 GCA_024363595.1 Xenopus borealis
TCATTCCCTTCTGCTAACTGCTCTGTCCTCTGTTGAAAGGGAAAATATACCCCTGAACATTGCAGGTTTTTATTAAAATATATATCACATCAATGGCATATATGCAAAAATGTGTGCCTTTTGGTAATCTCATATAGTATATGTCTTATATAAGTGTAAGGGATCAGACAAATCCTTCCCCTGTTTTTCTGTCATCCGATTGGCTGGGTGGCCCAGTGCATCCTTGGGAGCCCTGTTCTTATGCATAGGCGGTAAGTACAGGGCCATGCAGGCTACACCTTGTCCTCTCTAATTTGCAAATGCAAATGATGCAAACGTTAGGGGCAAGTAGGGAATGAGAGGGCAGGATGCGTAGTACCTACCCTTTTAGAATCAAGTTCTACTTAGCACTGGCCATAAGTGATCTGTTCACTGAAAGCAAGACTATTTTTACTAAGGGAAGGACATTTTGTTGCCTTTCTTTGCACTTTGCACACTGTATGAGGCCTTGTGAGTGCATCTTTTAGCAGACGCTGCAGTTGTTTTTGTTAAAGAGCTATTTATTGTTCTTTTCACATAAGGACAAGTCATGATCAATAGAGCCCTAACAACTAATCTATTATGATCTATAATAACAGACACAAGTACCATCGTTGGATGTCAAGATGAAGATTTCTTGCCATGTATTTAAGAGTAATTGATTATTCTCCCTCAAATGCAATAGCAGGTCCTCGTGTTGCACCTGCAGACTCAGATGGAAAAATCATTGCTTGTTTATGTGCTGCATGAGAAACCGAATGCAATAGAAAATGTATTTATTGTTTTGAGTATTTATTAAATTTTTGTTATTTTAATAGCTATTTCAATAAAAAATTGCTAACCTCCATTAATGATCACATTAAATATTAATATAATGGATAAATTACTCAAAGATTGTTCTTCATTAACTCTGTTCAATGCCATTGTGTTTTACAATCTACTTTCCCTATAGAAGGGAACTAGAGCACTTGAAATTCCACACAAACATGAAAAGGACATACCATAAAAGGAATCATTTATGAACAGAGTCAAAATCACAGTTACCCCAAACACAGCAATTTTCTTAATTATGCAAGCATAATTTCAGTTCTTACTTCCAGAGCAGCTATCATTCTACATGGAGATTCAGAGAAAACTCTAAGGGGCAGATTTACTATTGGTCAAATTTCGAATTGAAAAAAATGTGAAATTTGACCACGTGAATAGGTAGGGAAGTGAAATCCTTCGAATTTGAAGGATTTTACTGCAATTCAATTGGTCGAACAATCGAATAGGAAAAATTAGCTTGATCGATGAATCGATCAAAAATAACGAAACCCTATTCAGTAGCTTTGATCTGGCGAACTAGGTGGTCGAATAAAAATTTAAAGGGGAAGTACTTCAACAGTCGAATAGTCAAATATTCAAATGAAATTTCATTAGAATCCTTCAAATCATTCGATTCTATCGAATTTACAAATTCACTGGTTGAAGTGGTCTTCAAAATCATACAAAAATTTGAATCTCAAATCTTCGATTCCTCCATTTGCTTGTGGGTAATACACTAAAGATTTTCTATGCTCAATTTTCCCCTTCTCAAAACGATTTCAAACTCAGATGAAACAAACTGTGGTCCGTTGTCCAATATTAACTCCTTACTGTAGACAGAAATGTTATTACTGTAGCTGATGTTATATGAGAAACAAATGCAAATTCAGACCATTTACTACAACAGTCCATCAAGGTTATAGCAAATCTACAGTCTATATGAACATCTCCAAAAGGACCCCCATTATCTATAGCAAGTTTTTCCCATGCTGTATCAGGAAATAGTGCTGGCTGAAGTGGTGGTGTATGTGTGATAGCTGTTTTGTCATGAGAAGTAACACAAGAATGAATGGCAGTTACCACATCAACATCCATTGCTGGGCACCAGTGTATATTCTTGTAGTCTGTTTTGTATGTACAATTCGTTGATGTGCAAGCTGTATGAGCTTTTCTTGGAAGGTCTCTGGAACCAGTTAGTGTGAGCTACACACACACATAGCTATCTACTAATGACAGTTCTTGTCTAATCATGTTGTAAGGTTGAAGATCAGGGCTGAGTTTCTTCGAAGCAGTAAGTTCATGAATGGGAACGGCATATTTGTTCTCTGCATTTATGCGTTTCTACTGACATGCTTGCTTAAATTATTAACTGGATTTTCTTTGAAACAATGAGACTGGATTTTCCTCATCTGGATATTTTGTTCATACTGTCGGCAATATCTGAATTTTCTCTGAATTATTTGATTAGAAAGGGAACAAAATGTTTCAGCACAATGGAAATGAAATAGATTACCTGAGTAAGAGCATTTGTTAAAACTATTAACTCAAATGTGCTAAGAAGCTGGATCAAAGGACGGCTGATGTAAATTTTCCCCTTTTAACCATGACAAATACTTTCAGGATTGGCACCTTCGGGGCTAAGCTATTTAAAGAAGGGATTTAGTAAGAGAGGAACTCCTTCCATTCTCTGCCTCGAATAAATAAGACAAGGCTGGAGTGACAAATGCTAATAATTAGTGATAACTAAGTAATTGTATAATTGTGGCATATTTGAAAGAAGGAGAGAACTGTGATACAGTTCAAAACTCACTCCACTTCACCTCATATAGTTAACTTCATGTTGCTAATCTAGACTAAAGGGTGGGCTGGTGACATCAGAGGCTGTGCAGGGTGTCTCCAGTGATGTTAGGAGTACGTTCAGTGACATTGGGGAGTGTTCGTGACATTAAGAGCTTGTTTGGTGACATTAGGGGTGTGTTTGGTGTCATTATGGGTGTTTTTGGTGACATTGGGGGTGTGTTTGGTGATATTAAGGGTGTTTTCGGTGACATTAGGGGTGACTTTTTTTTGTGACTTTAGGGGCGTGTTTGGTGACATTATGGTTGTGTTTGGTGACATTAAAGATGTGTTTGGTGATATTAGGGGCATGTTTGGTTACCTTAGGGGCGTGTTAAGAGACAGGGGCTTTTTTTGGTGACATAAGGGGGTCTGGTGACAATAGTGGTGTTTTTGGTGACATTAAGGGCATGTTCAGTGACATTAGGGATGTTTTTGGTGACATCAGGGGCATGTTTGGTGACATTAGTTGTATTTTTAGTAACATGGGCGTGATTGGTGACATTAAGGTGACATTAAGGGTGTGTTTGGTTACATTAGGGGAGTGTTCTGTGACAATAGGGGCATTTTTGGTGACATTAGGGGAGTGTTTGCTGACATAAGGGACTATTCTGTGACATTAGGGCTGTTTGTGGTGACATTAGGGGTGTGTTCAGTGACAGGGGCATTTTTGGTGAAATTAGGGCAGTGTTTTCATGCTTTCTGTACAGTGAAACAGTGTTCAGTGACATTAGGGGTGTTTTTAGTGACATTAAGGGCTTGTTCAGTGACATTAGGGGTGTGTTCCGTGACAATAGGGCCTGTTCAGTGACATAAGGGGTATTTTTAGTGACATTAAGGTAGTGTTCAGTGGCATTAGGGGTGTTTTTGGTGACATTAGCAGCATGTCTGATGATGTCACTCCTACACTGAATGTAGACATTTTGGAGGCCTGAAAAATTATTTGCTGTGGGGTCAAGTAACATCTAGTTAAAGCAGTCCAGGTGTCAACCCTAAATTGCCCCCATTTACACAGCACCCCTCACCGCTCCGTTTTTTATTTGTGCGCTAACCATTCTACATACACTTATAGGTTTGCTGCCTGTACTTTTCAATTTGCATGTTGATGTTGTTCTAGGGACAATGTGGTGCTACATGGCCTAACATTGAAGGGAAAGCAAATTTTATATGCAGCCAGTATTGACAGTGGAAGGAAATATTTAACTGTGAAATCCATAGCAACAAAACAGACTGCTTCTTCATTTTACTAATGGCCTAAACTTGATTTGTTGCCATCTATTACTGTCTGTCACGAAGCTGCTCCCCTGTTAATAACTGAGGCTGATGAAGTTGAATTGAGTTGACATACTATGTATCAGTTATAACCTTGGATTTCCATATAATACACAAAAGCCAAGAAAATCTTGTAAATGATATCCTTATGAAAGGTGAGTAGTGATGTCATCAGTTATAAATCTTGAGAAGTGATTTGTGTCACATGACTCACTAAAACTTGTGTATTATAATAAATAAAGTACCCCCTGTTGCCATTGGCCTTGTGTTTTTATATGGTCCTAAAACTCCTTGGTAACTTATAATATCCTTTTAATTTACAAGAGGGGGCACTTTATTCACTATATATATTATAATTGTAATTGTATCCTGATCATTTACAGTAGGGGGTACATTATCCCTTATAATACATGAGTTAATCAGAGTTCCTTGTATAACCCAGCCTGCAGCCTTGTGCCTTTATATGGTCACACCCCTCAGTGACTTCTAATATCCTTATCATTTACAGTAGGGGGTACATTATCCCTTATAATACATGAGTGATACTCAGAGTTCCTTGTATAACTCAGCCTGCAGCCTTGTGCCTTTATATGGTCACACCCCTCAGTGACTTCTAATATCCTTATCATTTACAGTAGGGGCTACATTATACCTTATAATACATGAGTGATACTCAGAGTTCCCTGTATAACTCAGCCTGCAGCCTTGTGCCTTTATATGGTCACACCCCTCAGTGACTTCTAATATCCTTATCATTTACTGTAGGAGGGAATACTGATTTAAGAGTAGGACCTGATTAAAGGCAATTGTTAATGTAAGCAGATATTTAGGGAGTTCACTTTGGGGTTAGCATACAAGAATACAGCAGATGTTTATTGTACCGCTGTATATTTGCTCTCTGCCCTGTAAATTAATATATTAAAGAAACAAGTAGTTTGACAGGGGAAGTTAATGTGGGACATTTGTGATGCATCTGGATAATTAATCTGTTTAGATACATAGACTTCCCCTTGGAGAACTATAATGCACACCCACAGTATGTTTTCAGCCCTATGCAATGAAACATTTTACTTTCCTTTAAATGTTGATCGTTATTTTTTCATTTCCCAGATGAATCTGCCAACATACATTTAGCTTATTAATTGGCCCTTCTTCATCAACAAACAGAAGACAACATGCAAGAGGTCTGTTTATACCTTTTCATAATTAAATCCACATAGGCGCTCCCATGTTGGAACAAAGCCTTCCAATTTGCATATGTTGTTTCAAAAATATTAGCTGGGGATTTTAATGCAGAATGAACTATAAGTTCGCTGAATCCAACTATAAATCAGAGCAACACACAATCATTTCTGAACATAAACTGCTACTTATTTTTTAGATACATAAATCACTGCAGCCGTTTAGTGAGAAATTCTAATTTAATGGTGCCGGGCCAATACGATCCCAATCTCAAATTCCAATTAGTTTTGCGCTGCCAATCAAGAAGCCATGAGAGAAATGACTTAAGAAGAAACTCGGGAATCCAAAGAAAGATGCATCTCTTGCACTCATTTATAAATTCCATCCTCATCTGTGAGCAACAGAAGAAATTGCTTGAATCTTCCTGCCTGGTTTTAATTTGACATCTCTTAATTATCTGAAGTACTCTAAATAGAAATGTGTTAATTGCTATTGAATTTATTTATTTACCTTTCTATTCTTCCAGTCCTAAAACTGGAATTTGAAATGCTCCTTGGTTGCTATGGTCACAGCCAAGAAAGTATATCCAAGGTGTATTAAAACATCAGGGGTCATTTTCAATGTCCAAGGCATGGCATAAATTGACGTTGTTTACTAACAATGGGATTTAGATTTTTTCAGCAAATTTCATGATTTCATGTATTGAATCTAACCATTATGTGCAAGTGTACCTATTAATGCTGGGGATCCCTAATACACCAATACACCAATACATCAAATTTGATGATACCTCAATGGTTCCCTCTGAGGGCTGCATCAATAGATGCATCATAAATGTATGTAAAGAATCAGGAGCAAATCTTACTTTGAGGTAAAACACTGTAAATGAGAAAATCTTGATTTAACAAATTAATTGTGGTTATCAGCTTTAAATATCTTTCTCCTGTGTTCTCATTGTGATACCACTATGTTTTCAGTCTTTTTATAATCTTTTACCCACTTTTTATAATGTTTCTTTTTCATGTTTTACATCTGATCTGGAAAGTCTCTTCTAGGCTATAGAAATACATGTTAATAATAGGCTGATGGCCTTACAAGCTTATCATAGTCAATGCTCAGGATTAAGCCCTTTTTAGTGATCACTCTGCCCATTCCCTCACACACCATTCTTTGCATGTCTCTCCCACCAAACATGTCATCATCCACCCTCTATCTTGGCAATGAAACCAAAGTCTATCTTTCTCACTCAATTTTTAACTTATCTTATTTGGAATTTTAACACGTTTTATTGGCTTGTTGCCATCATGTAAAATCCAGTTTGAGTTTAACCGTAGCCTGGCTTTGCCATGGCTTGTGAATTCTGCTCTGGCACCCAATGGCATCAACTTAAAGCAACCAGAGCAGAAGGAGGTGTTAAATGGGGGAAACATTGACAGGGTTAGGAAGGCAGGAAGTCGGAAGGATTAGATTAAGGTCAAATGGAGAAAGGAGGTGGTAGGAGGTAAAGGAGAACCTTGTTAATTGGTGACTGCAGCAGAATAGCACCAGTCCACGTTGTCAGTGGTGAGCAGAATCCCACCCACAGGCCCTAAAATGGTTTGGTGTGATATTTGGAAGCTTTGGCTTCTCCTGACGGGGTCACAGCATGGGATTTGGCAGGTGGAGGCTTGCCAGAGTCATAAGGAGCTAGTACCCCTGGAGTGTTTGGTGTGGTTTACCCCCTTGGGTAATGTTCTTGGGAGTTCAGAGTTAGATCCACTTATGCCTTCACTAGGCCACCTTAGCACCGTGGAGCTGGGTGGCTGGCAAGGCAGGGGGGCCAGTTCACTTCAGTGGAGTAATCAAGCATTCCTGGGTGGTAATGTTGTAATTTCATTTTATGTAACCTGTTTAGCTTGTTTTTCAGTATTGATACATTAATGGTAGATGTCCCTAAAGTTGTTTCTTCAAATCATGTTTTGTGCAGGAGAATCCAAAATATTCTGGATTTTCATCTGATAATCAATGAAAGCCTAGATTGTGCTTCAAAAACTGAATAAAATTGAGTTTTCAAAGTGTTATTTGTATGATACAAATTGATACTCTATATAAACATGATGTTTTGTCACTTCAAATTTTTCAATTTTCAAATAATTCATAAATGAGTTAAAATCATGGGAGGGAGTTAGGTCAACTTTGTTTAAAAAAAAAATAAGATACATCCGAGTTTTAGTAAATCAGCCCCTGAAAGTATGAAAATCCAAGATGTGGTATCTGGAAAAGCCCAGGTCCCAAGCATTCTGAATAAAAAGTACAATACCTTTATAATATATATATAATATGTATAAATAGTTGTATTTTCTTTTTGTAAACCTTCTCAGATGACTCAGCTGACAAATGCAACCTCTTCAAAAATGTTGTGCCATAGAGAAAGCATCAGCAGAAGCATAATGGTTTTTATTCCAGTAAGAAACCCATTATCTCTCGCCCTCTTGAACAAATATGTATGCGATTTCAATCACTTGGGCAATTGATAATAAAATAACTCTTTCTTTATAGAATTTTCAGGCCTTTGATAACATGGACAATGTCTCTTCTATGGCAAAGGCTCCTTATCTACTCAGAATTTGATGGTGAAACATTGAAACACAAATACAATAGAATCTCAATAGCATACTTAATAGACAAGGTAAGGGAATGTGTCCCTATCATGACACCTTGTGTATTATAGGGTGCACATTCTTAATAAATGTAATTTTCCTTCCCAATAAAGGGCATGAATCCCCTTTAACATGTATTTCTAAAACATTTATGGACCCCTACAGTCCTTTCACCTATTAGTTTTTGGAACATGTTTTATGACGACATGTGTTCTGACAATAGATTTGCAGGATTTGCAGTATGATTCTGCCCAACTATGGCCACCTTTGTGGACGATTGGCATTCATTTGAGTACAGAAAATGTATATTCAATATGCCCTTACTACCAGCAGTTTATATGCTTTTAGATTATATAGTTAGGAGACAAGGGGGGAGAGGACCCTGTTCACAAGAACTTATTCTCTTATTCAAATCAATGCATAGTTGCTCAGATAATTTGGACCAATATCAAATCAAAAGGGCACGTCATAAGGTACCACCCTTAATTCAAATAGATACCACTCCTAACTTCACCTTAATACTGGAATTTTTTCAGGATTTGTATTAAAGTGCTAGTGCAATCAATGTTAATAAATAAATAAATAAATTCATAAATAAATAAATAGAGCACAGTTAATAGCACCTTAAAAAGCTATGTACATTAAAGTGCTGGCATAATAGATTGTAATTAGTTTATTGTTGTGCTCAGACAATTGATGGTTCAGCAGTGCTATTAATTTAATTAAATTCATGAATTTACTAATAATCCTCATGAATGAATCATCAAATATTGAAGTGCAGTACTAATAATAAAAAAAGTGTCCTGCTTAATAGTGATTTAATAGATAATGACATTTATTGTGACCAAATTAATATTTAAGTATAAATTAATACAAATGGATTCAGTTCAGAAATTAGTGAGAAATGGAAAAAAGAGAGAGGGTGGAGTTGTCCCGATAGCTTCTTCCTATGATGTTACTAATCCTGGAACACCACAAAGATTGAGAAAGGCAGGGTAACCAAGACTGGTCTCAAATTTTAAACTTGCCTTAATCTTATGAAGAACTATCTTGGCCTCAAAAAACACAAATCAGTGCAGTACTGCAATAGAAGAGGAGAAGGAAATTAAACTGAATGCCAATTGAAACCAAAGCCCACCCTACCCAACCAATTGCATTGTTATAATTAGATTTTTAGTCTAAAATCTCTATAAAACAATTTACACAGCAGAGTTCCACCAACATGCCTGTCGCTAAAATGGCTTTATCAAGGTGAATGGTGGCTACACAGTGGTCCAAAGTCTCACAGGAAGTGCTGTTGCTTCATATACCATTCTATTGTGTGAACCTGATGGACATCATGTGCTGCATTAGCCTAAGGATCGAACTGTGCATACTCCCCTAAGACATTTCTTTGGGATTAACGTCAGACAGTTCTGTATCCAAGTATATGCGCTCAAGCTTAGTTACCTTTTATATTCAAAAATCCAAAAGGGATTGTTATATGATAGCCAGCCAAGTATTTCTGCTGCAATTATTTTAACAGTGATGTAACTAAATTTCATTATATGTGTTGTTACTTATTAATTAGCATTATTCATTTGGGTGATAAAAGCCCAATTTATTACATTCTAATCATATTATGTTCTATTCAGCACTACAAAATATGTTGGTGCTATAGAAATACATGTTAATAATATGTACTATAAATTAATATAAGTTGTACCCATAGAGGGATTCATCCCATATGAATCAGTGTAAATAACAAATGTAAATAATAAATGAATTATCATCCATGTAAATAATAAAGGAATGTATTCCATGATTTTTAAAACCTATTGTGAGTAAAATGTATTTGTATTAATTAAATCAATTAAAAGATTATATTAAATACATGATGTGATTATTAAAATCATGATTAAATGAAAGCTGTGTATACTGTAAGTTGCTTTCATTTATTCCCTTTGGGGAAATGGTATCTAATTTAAAGATCCAGTAGCTTTCCTGTCTAAGAAGGGCTTGTTCCAAATTCGCTTTACGTTTTCCATAAATTTGTTTTCTCCAATGCCCAGAATTTTTGCTTTGTTGGATCCATATTTTGGAATACTTTAAAATGATGTGCAACTATTGCAAATTGTCTCAGAATATCACTCTACATCATACTAAAAGTTAACTCTGAGGTGAACAACCCCTTTAACAACTTTTCATGATTTATAATATTCTGCAGGTGGCATATTGGGTGACTCTTATAATGTATAAGTGAAGGATCTGGCACATTCCACCCCAGCCTTTTCCCCATTTAAATGAAAAGTGCTGTTTGCGGCAAGGGCCTCCATAACTAGAATGTGGAATTCAACTACAGCTAGGGTTGCCACCTTTTAAAAATGTCCTTACCGGCCGGCAGGGGGGCGGGCCAAAAGGGGACTGGACGTGACGTCAAAGGGGGCGGAGCCACGCATGCGATCGGGCTGAAGAGCGAGAAAGGTAAGTTTTTCGTTTGATTTCAGGCAAGGCAAGGGCCATTTTAAGGGGTATTACAAATTTACTGGCAGCTACATTGCCGGTAAATTTGTAATACCGGCCCCGGCCTTGGCTGGTGTTTTACCGGCTAGGCCGGTAAAATACCGGCCGGGTGGCAACCCTAACTACAGCACCGACAGTAAACCAGGTGCTGAGTATAGTATGACGATGGAAGAATTAATGGATTGTGATATCAAACGGGCAAACCAAAATACAACCTTGTGGAAAGTATGGAGACTTACACAAGTAGTTGACTTGTGCAGGCAAACACTGCTTACTCAAGGGGCAACTGTGTTTGCAACCTGATCTGATTGTGCTACGTTATTTATTTTGAGTAATATGATCTTGGATATAGCAAAGGAAGTGCCTTTCCTATTTCTTTACCACTACACCCAAATCCCTATCCTCACTAACAACTCTTCCTTTCCCTTCCCTACTAGATACGTATAAAGAAATGTGTATGAAGCATGAAAGTATACTGTATACCCAATTTACTTTTTTTGAAAAGCAATACAGAATATTTGGAAATTAAATGAAAAGTGCACTGTGCCTACACCAGATGCATCAATGAATATGCAGGGAGAAATTTGCTAGGCATGGATTTGCAGCAAAAGGTCTCAAAAAGTTGCAACAAGAAAAGCCCCATTGACTTGGCATTTTCAGCAAAGTAAAACAACATTTTATTATTTGAATAAAATTACCCATGTACTATTTCTCTGGAATTGTGGAACTAGTCTAGTCTCTTCCTCAGTATTAATGCTTATGAGTCAGTACCCAATCTGCTGTGAATGGCTGAACCAACTGTCCTTCTATTCATGCTACCAAACTACCCAATCAGGGCCTCCTTTCTCTTGTCTCTCTCAGCACCAGCCATTATTTATCTATTTGTCTTTATTTTATGTTTGTTCTTCTGCTGTATAAATTGGACTCTATAAAATTAATTCTGTTTCCTAAAACATACATATGTTTGCATATGTTAATACATGTTATTATTAATAATATTATTATTATTAATAATAATAATAATAATAATAATAATGTTTTCACACATCTTTTGATGTTCAACCTCTTCCACACAGCTGTTTGTTACATGTGCTGTAATACTGTAACTGAATTCAGGCATTGCTTACTTTTATGTATATTATCTTAACTCTCATATAATAATATGTTGTGTAGGTTTACCCTTTGCGTTGAAATTCCATTGCTACGGTAACATAAATAATGTAGTTGCAGAAAAGCAAAATAACATCAGCCTTTCATTGTCTCTTACAAATATCACATTTTGTTGGCAAATGATAAACATTTGACCCCAGATGAACCAACTAAAAGGGATAATTCCCTTTCCAATCACCTTTGAATTTATTCTAAATATTATTTTATCTTTCATTAGCTTTTATATTTGGACATTTTTCTGTGTTTCATTTCTCACCCTCTTATTTCAGGAGTTGTTGTTTCTATACCTGTAATTTCTTCATCTTCTCCTGGGGACCTGACCAAATGTCAGAGGGCAAAATGATATCAGAACCAAAAGAGCCTTTGCTTTAAATTTCTAAATACTTGATATGTTTCTTACCAGTATCAATGCCTGAGACTGAAATTGTCTATTAAAGGCATCTTTTAGTTGTAAATAGGAATAGAGTCTAGGGTTACGCAGTGCCATATTGTCCGTAAGGGTCACATATGGGACAAATGCGTCTTCTATGAGCACATCCTTTAGTTTTTTATGCCCCCAATTGGCCACTCTTTAAAATTGGGGAGATCTACAAAGTGGATAAGATTAGAGTTCCTCCAGAGAGGTAGGTCTGGGGATAGTAGTGGGGGGTCTACTCCTGTTATGTGTAATGCTGATGTCCAGGCCTTGTGTGTTGTTGTTATTAACGCTAAGTCTTTGGGAATGTCTGTTATTGCTCTATATGGAGCATTTTGCATGGCTTCCAATGAACCCAGAAATGTGGCCTGTAATTGCATATTCAGGTTTTCAGCACTGGGCATGAGCCACCGGTGAACATAAGCTGCCTGTGCCACTAGGTAATAAGCCCTGAGGTTGGGCAGTGCCAGTCCCCCACTATCCACATGCCCATACAATGTCTCCTTAGCTATTCTGGGTGCCTAATTGTTCCATCTACAGGTCATTATGACTTTCTCGATGTTTTGAAAGATTTTGTTTGATATATGTATTGGAGAATTTCTAAACAGGTACAAAAATTTGGGGAGAAATAGGGATTAAACAGGGCCATTCTTCCCCATAGCATGAGTGGTAAGTGCTGACACGCAGTCACCACTCTAGTTAAGTGTTGAGTTGCCGGCTCTAGGTTTAATTTATTAAAGTTTGCACTTTAAGGCCCAGATATTTGAGTGTGTCTGCAACTTGGTTGTCCTTTCTAGGAGATATTGTTCGTTCAGGAGGTAGCTCTAAAGGAAATAGTACAGATTTCTTCCAATTTACTTTTGGCCCAGAGTGAGTCCCATGTTCCTGTATGATTTCCATAGCTACCGCTAATGATGGTCCTGTGTCCTGGAGGTAGAGAAGGATATTGTCTGCACATAGGGAGATTTTCTCCTCAACCTTTCCAATTTTCGATCCCCTGCAATAGTGTGTGGTTCTAAATTTAGCGGCTAGTGGCTCTATTGCCATCGCAAAGAGCAGAGGGGATAATGGACACCCCTGTCTTGTACCCCTCTGTAACTGTATAGCCGTAGACATAACTCCATTTACTCTAAGTCTAGCTGTTGAATTCTGGTATAGCATTTTCAGCCAGGCAATGAATTTGGGCCTTATCCCATACTTGATTGTTTCATCTTTAAGTAGAGATTTGTTAAGGCACCACAAGAATGTTTTAGACTGGGTCAAAGGGATTGTG